>PVKE010020227.1:0-27689 GCA_004027555.1 Craseonycteris thonglongyai
CAATGAAGATGCCCAGGATTAAACCTAGAGCTTGTAGACCACCACCCAGAATCAGCTCACTTTCCATCACCATGTGTTTGATTCCCCCTCCCTACTTTCCCCCACCCATCTCTCCCACCCACCTCCCCCCTTACCCTCAGGTAACCACTGAACTACTGACTGTGTCCATGAGTCTTTGTTTCTTTGTTCCTTTCAGTTTTATATTCCACCTAGCCTTCTTACCTTTTATCTCTAGATTTCATTAACTCAACAGGCCCTGCTCTCGCCCAAATAATGATGTGAGAACCACTTCTCTTTAATGTCTTTCTACTCATCTTTTCCTTTCCTGTTTCCCTTAGTCTATCTACTAATATTTTATTTAAAATTCTTGAATCTATGACTAAAGTAAAAATAACCTAAAGTTTTCTTTTTATTTTAGTTATTGGTGAGGATTTTAAGATTAAAATTATGATTGTTTTATATTATAAATTGGAAAGTTTCAGAGTCAATTTTAAAACTCATGGGTCTACTCAGTGAAGGATTTGGTAGGTCATACTTTGTGGCTTATCTGTACTTTGAACATTTGTACAAGATTATCCTATTTTGAGGGATCCTGACTACCTAAAATCAAAAGCAGAATAATATTTTTTTAGACAAAATATACCGCTGTGTTTGCACCTTTGAGATTTCTGGTAGCTCTTGGCAAGGAAAGAAGGATGACGAAGGAGAAATGGGTCCTCAGACCTCCCACTCCTGTCCCCACTGCCCCATCCTGAAATATACAATGCTGTGTATCTGTAGTGCTCTTTATCTACCCATCGCCTTCACCCATGACACCTCTATTAGCATTTCCAACTCTTATCTTGTACCAAGCAGCTAAGGAAACTGGGCCTAGGAGTCCTGGACTCCAGTGCAGCACATTCTTGGGATTTTTCCATTTCAGTTCCCTAAAAGGAGGGCAAGGGCATTTGGACAGCTCACAGTCACACTCCGGCCATCTGACTAGGCACGTGTCAGCGTGCACGGGGACATCTGTGGGTGACTCTGAAGCTCTCCTGGGTCTGAAAAGAGGTGGTCATGATTCATGTTCTTCAGCAAATGACAAGAGGAAGCATAGAGTGGGCCATGTATTAGCCAGTGGCCCTACTGTCCTTGTCTTCACCTTCTCTATTTCCTAGTTTAGAACTGTTTCAACCCAAGAAAGAGCCTGCATTTAAAAGTTTCTGCATAACAAAGACAAACCTATAATCTTATCCCTACCACCCCTGCCCGCTCTGTTTGCTTTGAGAAATCTCTGTGATTGGAAGAAGCTAAGGAATATAAAGTAAGTCAGAAGAATCTGAAAACTTATTGCTCAAAGACAAATGTTTCCCTAACTTGATTAACAGGTCAAATAGGTAATTGCTTCTATAATGTGGTCTGAGGCATTAATCAACAAAAGGTCTGCCTACCTCATACATTTCTGGCTCTCTGAAATTCTGCCACTCATTTGCTGATGCAAGGGCCCTCCTTCTGTTTCTGTTGCAGGGATGAAAGGCACATGAGACAATGCATCTGAGTCCAGCGGTCGCACAGTTTGCCCAGAACTAACCTTGCTCTGTATTTTTCACATATGTTCAGGAGGGTAGAGGGGGGTCCCAGGTGGGTATCAGGGGGCAGGGTGGGGGATGGTTGAAAAGGTAGAGTAGGAGCCACAGAGAGAAAAACTTTTCTAAAATGGAAAGACTTCCCCAATCTGATGCTGTGCTTTGTACAATCCAGGAAGAAGCCAAGTTCATAGTGTCTCAGCCTCCTCCAGCTCTAAGCATTTCCTTCTCTTGGGAGATCTCTTCTCATCCTGCAACTGAGTGGGAGAACAGGATGTATAGAAAAAAAAATCAGCAAGTAAATATCCTCTCTAATAGCCTGAAAATAAACCTGATGGTTTATTTATGTACATGTTAATTTTATGCAAATAATGCCAGAACCTAAGTTGTTTTTACAATTTCTGCATGGGGATCCGTGGGAAAATCCTCCTATTCTAACACCAGAAGGGTTAGAAAACAATTAGAGAATTACAATAGGATGTGAAATATGGGACCAGCGACAAGGTGGTCTCGGAGTAGGATGACCAGACATACCAGTTGAAACAGGACAGTACCATTGCTTTTTGTCCTGTTGAAAATGGTACATCTGGTCAGCCTATCGCAGAAGTATCTGCAAGCAGTTAGCTCACTCTTAAAGTTCTGAGTTGAAGCTACAGAGGAGCCTAATCCACACAGACAGATTGAGGAGATTGAACTTCCTAGAAGATATGCTTATTCATCCAGTCGTTCATTCAAAAAATATTAAGGAATCTGTGCTATGGGGCAGGAGTTCCTGCTAGAGGCTGGTCACTGGAAGCCCAGGATTAGTAAGACTGCTCTCGGCAGTCATAAAACAGAAAATTACATGCGATGTAGTAAACTGCAGAGGTATAATGGCAGAGCCTTGTGGTAGAATTAAGAAATGGCATCCAATTTAGTGAATTAGCTTGGCAAAGTGGGGTGTGTGTGTGTGTGTGTGTGTGTGTGTGTGTGTGTTGAAAAATAACACAGCATACATAGGGAACAAAGGAAACTTTATTGCTGGAGAATAAATTGTGAGGCAAATGCCAGGAGATAAACCTGAAGCAGCCAGCAGGGGTCGCTCACGAGGAACCTTGTACATCATGTTAAAGAATGTGCACTTCAAGAGTTTAAGAGCAGATGCTAAAAAAAAAAGAAAAAGTAATGTGCACTTCACCCTGTAAATACAAACTGAGGAGCCATGGGCAGAGTTCAATCAAGGGCATAGCATAGTCAAACTTAATTATGAAGATGTAATCCTCTGTCCAGTGTGGAGGGTGCTTTGGAGGAGGTAAACAATAGAAGTAGGGAGAGCATTAGGAGATCATTGTTGCAGTTAAAAAGGAGGTGATGTGGGCCTGAACTGGGGGAGTGGCTGTGAGGATGAAGAGGTAGGAATAGCACTGAGAGCTATGTGGGCTGCAAAACCAACTCATTTGGTGTTAGATTGAATAGGGAAAGGGAAGAAGGAATATATTCAGGATATATTCACATGTCTTACTTAAGTGATTAGTAAACTCTGGTAGGGCCACCAATCTAGTTAGAGAATACAGGAGGGAGGAAGTATGATAAATTCAGCATAGCCATGTCAGGTTTGAGAGGGTTGAGTGGCATCCTGGTGAAGATTTCTAGCAAGTCATTAAACAGAAGAATCTGAAGTTCAGGCAAGAGGTCTGACAAAGGCAATGAAGTAGTTAAAGTTGGGTTAGACTAATTATGATTCATCTGCCAGGGCCGAGCCTCCCTGAAGAAAATGGCCACCAAACACCTAAACCAGGATTCTGATATCAAGAAAGGATGGTGGGCATGGCTTTTCGGGAGACAACCAAAGTGCCTGCCACAGTGGGATCAAATGTGGAAAAATCTGTATCCAGGATAAAGGATTGAAAGGAATCAAAGATGCTTATGAAAGATTTCTGTATAACCCGTAGGATCAAGTTTGTATAGAGAAAAAGAGTTATAAAGATTCAGATAACTGTGAAAAAATGTAATCAAGGGACAGAAAGTGCACATGAGGTCAAAGTGTAATGGGAGATATTATGGGAACAGGACATTTTGACCAAAGAGAAGGATACTGGGGTGTTCCTCAAACAAAGTTGGTAGAAGAGGAGAAAAATAAAGGACATTGTAATGGTGCTCAGAAGTTTGGAGACTGGATTGTTGGGTGGATTGTCTAACAAATGTTAAAATATCCTAGGATCTTATCTGAAATAAATGGGAATAATGACTGACAGCCACCTCAAAATCATCAGTGAAGAAAGGACACGCGCAAGGAAATAGGCAGATGTCAGTGACCAGGAGGAAAAGGACACGATATAAGTGGATGGTAGGACCTGGAAGATAAAAGAGTTTCTACATGAAGGTCAATGACCGTTGGTCAGAAGATGGAAGTGAGAGTCCAGAGAACAGCAACTTCTCTCCTGGGAGGATGCTGCATGAGATGTGGAAGAGTGAGCAGCCACTATTGGTGGGAACGGCAGAGGAGGTCAAATCTTTGGGGAGAATTAGATCTGTTAAGAGAGTAGGTTGAGGGTCTTCTGAAATACCTTTGAGCATGTAGAGGAGGGTATGTTAACAATGGAAGGGGTCCAAATATCACCAACACCTCCAAAGAGTTCTCAGATCCTTGGTTGGGGTAGATGACAGTCTGACCCAAACTTAGTACATGTCTTTATAGGTCTGAGTCCTTCATCTACTGAGGGGGGAGGAGGATTTCAATGTGACCATGACTTCTATAGCCTATACAACATTAACAGTATCATTACTAATGCAATGAAACCTTCTTATGCCAGAGTAAATAAAAAATAAAGGTGTGCATTTACATATGGAACAACGTGGCTCTAAGCAGGACTTCATAGGTTTCTGCCAAGCTGGCTCCTGCTCACTCACACTCTTTGTCTTTCTTCATTTGCATTTTCTGGTTTCTTTTCTCATTACAGTCACTATTTACTTGACAGATGATAGAAGGCCAGCTGAGGGTGGAGTACGATTAGCATATAAACAAGGTTTTAAAATAGCTGGAACAGAGAAGGACTTTACAGCCTGCTAATAATCCCTGGAGACTTGACCTCAAAATAATCAAGAGAAAATGTACTCAGGCTGTCCTCAGCCAGTCCCACAAAGGCCCCTGCCTGGCCTAGGGTGACCTAGGGTGAGTCACCATTTAACTTGGTGGCAACCTGCCCCCAGGTCTTTCGCTTAACTCTACTACACTTGAAAAAAACTTAGTAGCAAATGCAACATACTTGAAGGAAATGTGGACTAGTACAGAAAGTGAAGACTTCAGACTCAACAGCAAACCTGGATTCGAATGCCACTTTCCTACCAAGCCTTATTTTTCTTCGCAAGTTACGTGAACTCTGAGTAAGAGAAGCCGCCAATTAAGGCACGTCGGCTATAGGTCAAGTTCTTTGTGAACATCACAAGAATATCCCCAACTCCATGAGCCTCTTGGGCTCAGCTGCCCCCACTGAAGTCATCTGAGCCCCTCCCTGACATACTAGAGAAGCCTACAATCTTTCCCGGGATTCCCAAGGTGGGCACAAATGTTCTTTAAACTCCTGCTGTCCGCTCATTTCTCACCTCCTCTCGCCATCTCCCTCTGGAGCTGCCGTGTGCTCTCTTTTCCCAGTGAAGAATGGACATGGCCCGTCTCCCTTAGGCTTCCACACAGCACCAACACAGGGCTTTTCTGGGGGTCTAGGGATAATGGAGGCAGCTCTGAAAAGGGGCAGACTGAAGTGGAGAATCACACCAGGCCAGCACGCATCTCCTGCCAACCTCCCACTCGAACCTGGCTTCCCCCGTACCTGGGATCCTAACCTCCCATTGCCAGCTTTCTTTCTCTCGTCCTCTTTCTTCTGAGTTCCAGGGCTGGGACACAGACGTTTTCTGTTACTTTATTATGCAGGGCACTTCCAGGTCCCCTGGGCCTCCCCTCAGCTCCATGTGCTTTGACTTCAACCGCCACAAAGGACCCTTTGATGTGGGTTTCTACTCTGGGTTCCACCCCAGCCAACACAAAGAATCTTCTAAGTGGACAGGAAGGCAATAGAAAAGTTACTCTCCCCCTGTCCTTGCACACTCCTGGATCCTGTGGGTCTGAGATGCTATTCTCCTGTTCAACTCATATCACTTCAAACCCTCACTGTAAGGCCCTTCGAAGGAAGAACACACCGAAGTTCTGGCTTCGCGAGTGTTTATTAGAAACGCCAAAACGGCCAGGCTGACTCTGAAAGACGGCGCCGGGGAGGTCTGGGAGTTAGGAGAGCATTTGTATGGGCAGGTATCAGGCAGAAAGCAGGAAGGGGACTGGGAGGACATCAGGAGGCACTGCATCTACGTTGGGCGTGTTTCGTGGACAATCAGGCACCAAGTCCCAACCGCCTCGGGGTGGGGCAGAGTCCCCCAGTGGGGGTTTTGCAATGGAAAATGTCTGTGGTTAGGCACGAGGGGCTGCTGCGACCAGACCTGGCTGAGGCCTGTCCCTTTGTCCCCTTTTTGTTGTTTTTCTCCTCCCACCATTAGGCCCTCTAGACCTAACCCTCACGACCACAGTCAAAGGCATGTAGGCTTAGCCCTACTTCACAGATGAGGAAGATTAAGCGTAGAGACTTGAAATAATTTGCCCGGTGTCACGAAGTTCAAAAGGAATAGTCAAGGGTAGAACTTAGGGTGGGGACTGTTGCTGGCTCTTGGAAGGCAGCTGCATGTACAAGTCCGTCCAGCTTGAGACCCCCGTGCATGAGGAAGCCCTGTTAGCCGTGTGGGGAGAGAGAAGCCTCGGAGGAGCGTCCAAATCAAGTACGAGCCCTGAATAGAGCACAGGCGGCATGGGAAATGGCAGGGAGCCGTGTCTACTTTGGAAGGCCTCTGAAAAAGTGACTTTTGAGCACAGACTTGAATGAATCAGGGGAGGGAACTATGTGGAGAAATGGAGGAAGAACATTCTAGAAAGAGGGGAAAGCACAGGTAAAAACCTTGAGGGAGAAGCCGGCTTGGGCTACTGAAGGAGAGCAAGCAGGCAGGGTGGCTGCAGGGAGGCGGGGGGGCTGAGATTGGAGCAGTCCATGGGGGTCATGTGGTCGAGGCCGTCCTACTGCATGGCGCGTGTGGACTTTGCTCTAGCGTGCTGTGGAAAGGCACTGGGGGCTTGGAGCAGTTTGCTCTGACTTGCTGTATGGAAAATAGACTCTCAAGGAGAAAGTGTGGAAGCAGAAACTGGTTGGAAAGTGATTGCAATCGCCTAGAAGAGCAATGACAGAGGCGTGGACCGGGTGGTAAGAAGTGGTATGACACCGGATGTGTTCTGAAGGTGGAGCGCCTCAGTCACACACACATAGTGATTATTTGGATTGAATTCCTTGCTCTGAGATTGGGAAGCATTGCCGTTCTTTAAAGCGATTGAGAGAGCTAGCTGGGCGCTTCCTCAGTGCCCTGGGAGGCAACGTGTGGCATTCCATGCCTGCCGCCTGACAGCAGAGAGGCCCGAGTCACCAGGACAGCTCCAGGGTGAGGAGACAAGTTTTGATCTCAAAGGACAGTCCCATGTAACCATGTGCCAGGGCTGTTGCTAGTTCCCTGCTAAGGCAGACAGATCTGCTAGCTTTCTAACCAGTCCTACAACTGTCCAGGAAGCTTGTCCCTTAGTTTTGTGACATGTTCCTTGAAGAATAATGTGAGTAACCTTTGGGTAGCCTAACCAATACATATATATAATATATTATATATTAACTATATATATATATATTATATATTAAATATATATATTAAAAAGAGAACATTGGGGATGCCAGGATAGCTTAGCAGCTTGAGCACTTGCCTTGCAACCTCGAGGTCCAGGGATCAAATCCTGGCCCCGGCCTGTGCAAACATGCATGCTGAACTGCAGCACAATTGGTAGCCACTGGGATGGCATGGTGGTGAAGATTCTTGCCTCCCATGCATGAGGCCCCCAGTTTGGTTCCTGCCTTACACGGCTCCACATCCACCTGTATGGAATGAAACTATGTCACAATTAATAATGTACAACTATGAAGACTGCTCTGGGCTTCCACCCTTCTCTGTCTCTCTCTCTCTTTCTCTCTCTGTCTCTGTCTCTCTGTCTTTCTCTCTCTCTCTCTCTCTCTCTCTCTCTCTCTCTCTCTCTCTCTCTCTCTCCACACACACACACCATCTCTCAAACAATAAAATAAATTTTAAGAGAAAGAGAGACAGAGAGAACATTTGGTCACATCTCTCACCTTGCTATACAAGTTCCCCTGCGGATGCCTCCAGAAACTTATAACCAGTGATGGCTTCTAGGTACTTTTGTGGCTTCTGTAATGGCCATAGGTGGTGACTCCTAGGCCAGTGAGTAGCTAGAACCCACCATCTGCCTAGCAGAAGTCCCGCCAGCCTATCTTCTGGGCTACGGTGAGCTTTCCCAGCCCAGGACAGGACAGTGGCAGGACCCTCCCCTACCTGCTGTCACTGATCAGGGCTCCCTTAACGGTGCACTTGGCCCCGTGAGGTGACCACTCATGGATGTCAGAGGGGGATTTCCCACACAGGTTCTCTGGCCCTGCACATGGACTCTACAGAGAGTTTCACTTCAGGTACAAGGCATCACGCCCACAGAGCAACAAGTAGACCCTCCCTTGTGCAATTTGCGTGCTACAGCCTATCCTCCTGGGTCACTTCATTGTCACAAACACTTTCACAGTATTGCCTTCACCTGCTCAGAGCTCTGAGCTGAAGGCTGAGGGGACATAAAGAGGTAAAGCCTGATTCTCTGCCTTCAACAAACTTCCAGTTCAGAGGGGAGGGACACATAGAAGAGCCTGTGACACAGGTGGAATGTACTGTAAAAACAGAGACCAACAGGTAAACTCGTGAGTGACTGCGTCCCACGTCAGCCAGAACTACTTCGATAGGGATCAGTCCTGGCTTCCACACTACTCTCAGATGACCCTGGCATTCTTCCAAGCCCCTGCAATGGCTCTTCCCTCTCCAGATCTCAGACACACACACAGCCTTGGACCACCTGTCACATATTTTGATATAAATCAAAGTATGGATTTTTGAAAAATTTATCTTTCCTCCATCCTCACCTTAAAAAGTCAACAGCCTCCCATTACCTTTTGAAGGTAGTCTTGTTAAACTCCTACACATGACATTTGCTGCCTTTCCCAATATAATTTATCTTCCCTGATCAAGCTATCTCTTTCCATTTTTCTTCCTGCCCCCAGCCCCCAGCAAACCTCCACAGCCATCCCTTTCTCTGTCCACCTTCCCCTCATACACACACCCAGAACCCTCTAACCAGACCAGGCTTATCAACATTCTTCAAATACAAAGCAGCCTAGAAGATCCTTTTCCTTAATCTCTGCTTATCAACATTCTATTCAGTCTTCAAGGTGCAGTTTCCATAGAGCCTTCTTCAGACCTCAAGTCAGAATTAATTCTACCTTGGACCACAGTTGCACTTTGCTTGTATCTCCTTAATGCACTCATCAGATTAGGCTTTGACATCCTCAACTTAATCTTGAGCTCCCAGCAAACAAATATCACATGTCCCCACAACACAGGACCTAGCACACACCAGACACTTGTTCGCCACTTACTGAATCAAGAAGCAAGTCATTCGTATCTGTTCTTAATATTTAAAAAATTATTTTTTGAGAAGACTCATGGCTCAGGCAATGGTCCACAGATCTTAGGCAGTGGTGAGGTTTGAAGTGGTCCAAGGGATAAAGTCCTGCAGTAAATCTTTATGATTTAATTTTGTTCAGCGAATCTACTTACAGTGATCATTCTCTCTTTCTCTACCCCCACAGAGAGAGAGAGAGAGAGAGAGAGAGAGAGAGAGAGAGAGAGAGAGAGAGAGAGAGAGAGAATCAATTGATTGTTATTTTCCCAGCATACCCTGACTATGTAGCCATCAACCCTCAATGGGCTGGAAAACTAAGCAGCTCCTGCCAGTACAGAGGCCTAGCCCTCATGGATATTGCACGTCAACGCAGTACAGCTGTTCATGCAGGAACACTTTTTCCCAAGCCCTGATGTTTCTTCCACCAGGGAGGGACATCTATTAGCGTGGCACTCCTGACCCTCTCCACCTCTCACTCAACTGCTTGGTGAGTTAAATAGAGAAACCAGACAGAGTAGTTTAGCTCTTCCCTCTTCTTCTCATTCCCCTCTCTGCCTTTCTATGCTCTATGTCAGACCTGGGGACATTTCCCCTTTGACAGGGGAGGCAAGTCGGTCCTCAGGGGGAAGGGCCATCTTCCAAATTAGCTTCTATCAGTAATAAAAGAAATATTTTTACTGGGTTGTTTCCAGTTTAGAATCCTGGGCAAAGAGGACCCCAGGCAATGTACATATCTTGAGTTCATAGCTTCTGAAGGTTATCTGCCTAAGAACAGCTCACAGGGGACACTTGGACATCTACGGACCCTGGAATGACAGAGCGGAAGTGGCCTGGAGGTTGTCAGTCCAGTGCCTCCTGGCTGCGAGGAGGATTGTGATACTTGCCTCTGCCTTCTGGGCAGTTGGGAGGATCAACTGAGAGCATATGTGGGAAAATGTCTGGAAAGTTCCTCCCAGCATATAAATGCGAGGTGGAATTCACAGTCTTAGGGCTGTTCTAATCCTATCAATGTAGGACCCCACCTGCTAAATTTCACCTCATGACACCTGAGTGTCTTCAGGAGCTGTCTTAGATGTACTCTAACAACCTTTGGGTCAGCTACCATGTGGCTCCTGAGAAGCACTACCAATGACATCCCCTGTGTCCCACCAGACACACTCAGTTATCTATGGTGACATGTGGAAGAGAATGCCTTCCCTCCCCACGTGGTACTACAGCGCTTCTCAGAACTCGGAAGCACAGACATTCTTGCCCAGTGCCTTGTGGAATTTGCACAAACTCTTCCCATTTCCTTCTGTAGCTAGTCCCCTCTCTCTGTGGGACAGCGGGCTGGGGCTGAGACCGATTCTATGGCAGATGCTCCCTCATACCATCACCCTCCCCTCAGAGGCCTGAAGTCCTATGACCAGGCTGAGACTATGTGCTTGATTCCTGCTTCCATCAGACCAGGAATCTTCGAGGAGGCTCCTGAGTTCCTGGCTGGATCACTAGACCAATTTCCCAGAGATGCCCAGACATCGGAATGTCACTAATGAATACAGTACATAGTCTGTATTGCAAATAGTGATCGCAACCAGGCCTCGATTCCCTCTAAGGCAGTTACACTAGTGCCTTCAATAAACCTCATCCCCATTTTCCTGCCAACCTACTTCCAAACCTGACCTCTGGGCTCCTCTCCTCCCCTCCCCTCCCCTCCCCTCCCCTCTCCTCTCTCCTTTATTTGTCCAAGAAGAGGGGGTAGGGTAAGAAGGGTGAAATGTGGAGAAAGGCACAAGCAAAAACAGCTTGGGGATATTTTTCCTCCATTGCTCAAGCAGATAATGTATTTTCTATGTTGCCAGTGCTCAGAGAGAGCTGGGAGCGTTCGGCGTTCACCCTGTGCTCTGTGCACTCACTCACCTCCCTGGGGAAGGAGGAAGCGTTCCAGTGCAGAGCACCTCCACACCCACAGAAGGCCCTGCAGCCCTCACCGCAGGCGGTCACGATTTCTGCGCGTGGGGCCGGGAGGACCGGCAGCAGCGAGGTGGACAGTGCTCCTGGCCCTTTAGGCTCAGCCTGGGAGAAGCTCCGCCTCCCGGACAGCAGCAGCGACCCCAGCTCTAGGGGCTGACTCCACGGGGCAGAAATTCCTTGCCCCAAGAGTCTCATCCTGTCTGCTAGCCTGAGCCAGCGCGCTTCCTTCCCTGCAGGTCATTCTCTGGGGAAGGGGGAGGACAAGGAAGATGGGGAGAAGGGGGCTTAGAGCATGAAAGGGGTCGGGAAGGGCTTGGCTCTCTTCCAGAAAAGGACTAAACCCGGAGCCTGAGAATGCCCCTTCACAAGCCGCAGGGTGAGGACACGCCAGGGACACTAGAAGCGTGCACTGATTGTCCCTCATCTGGACGGGAAGAGTCCTCTGGTGCCTGTCCCTCCTGTTGGAACACAGGGGTCACGTGCTGTGACTCAAGTTCCTAGGGAAGGAGGCTTGGGAGCAAGCTGGACCCTCCTTCTAGGTGGGGAGATGAGCTGAAACTAGGCAACACATCTGGGAGAACACTGTCCCAGGGTGACAAGAAGGTGCCCAAGAGAGTCCCAGGGGACCCAAGGGTGAGGCAGCTGTGCTGGTGTGAGGTTTGTTGTTATGCTTTCCCCCTGACCCCCTGACCAGCGGCTCCCCCACTTGGACAAAAACAAACTATCCAATAATAGGAAGGCGTATTCGTCCACATACTTGGTGGTATGCGAAATGTCACATAGCTTTAACTACTCAAATTTGCACTCTGGCTGGGAGTCCCTTTCTTTTCAGGCTGGTGAAAAATATAATTTGGTCCTTACTGCAGCTCTCACCCTTAGGGTTGTGCACAGAGCCTGTGCCTAGAGTATTTGTGAGGCCCCTCCAGCCAGGATGGTTACTGTACCAGGCCCCCCACGTGACCCTCTGACATCTAACCTCATCATGACTTCCATGCAGCCTTAGAGGGAGCTGTGAGCCCATTCCCCTGGGCCCCGGGGGCCTGTCCCCCAGGTGCACCATTGCATCTCCAATCGTGCCAGCTTCCCAGAGACACTGTCAGGGAGTGGAGCAGGGTTCTGCCCTTCAAACCCTTAGACCTCTCTGACCACCTCTCCCGTCTCTCTGTCTGTCACATCTTTTTCCTCAGATATCTCATCCCCCACCCTCTGCCCTCTAAGAAACGCAACATGGTGTCTTCTCGAGTTTAGAGCAGTGACCTCAAACTGGAAGCAGACAGGACAAATAATCCCATAGAGACCACTTATTGGACTATTGCACTATTCTCAATTTCCTAAATATGTTGCCACATAGGGAGATGACCCTTCAAATGTGGATTTCTGGCTTTTCTTGAAGAATCAGAAAATATGGGAAATGAGGCCCATTTGAAAGGTCTGGCTGTCCATCCACTCAGCACATATTTATTGAATACCTAGTATCTTCCAGGTGATAACCTTCTACATCCTGGAACTAAAATGGCAAAGCAGCCAGATGAGATTCCAGTTTGGCTAGAGCTTACATTCCATTATATTCTAAGGCTGAGGAAAAAGAAGCAGGCATCTGGGGGCGAGAGGGATGATGCAGAACGTGCAAACCAGTAATGAGCAAGGGCCTTTCAGGCAGTGAGCGAGGCCGAGAAGAAAACGGACCCATGTGACAAGCAAGAGAGCACAAGTACTGTTTGGATTGACAGGTCAGGGAGGCTTCTCCAAGGCAGTGCCATTTGAGCTGAAATCTGAATGACAAGAAGGAACCCAGCACATGAAGATCTATGGGAAGAGCACAGGAAACACCAAGTCCAAAAGCCCCAAGTTGGGTGCAAATGTGACTTTGAGGACTAACAGAGAAAGGCTAGGGGGGCCATTTGGCTTCCCTTCAAAGTGAGGGTTGGGGGCTTGAACTCGGGAAAGGAGGACGCTCAAAGGGGAAACCTTTTGCACAGGAGATGAGTACAGCAGGCTGGGGTCTGAGGAGAGAGGTGGCCAATGAGGGACACTCCCACCATGAAGACACATGGCCAACAGGAGCACTGGTAACTGATCTGGAGCATTAAACTTACATTTTCTGAGTTATAACTTTTTGTGGTAGCATCAACTTCTCAGGGAAATTTATCAAATCTCTTTTGTCTTAAATTAAGTGTTTTAGGGGAGATGAAGTTCGGGTTGTGTTCTTGTTTAGGGGACTAGAGCACATGAAACTCTGGAGGAGTGGGTACAAATCCAAGGTGAAAAGTAGAGCAAGTTGAAGTCAGACATAGCTGGTGACAACCTACATGGCCTGAGGGACAACTAGTAAAACCACTCAGTGATTTTCAGAAACACCTGGAAAGGAACAGGATTTCTGAGACATGCAGGTTGGGGCTCGGATTATGACCACTGGATATTAAGAGTGATGACCCCTGATGGCTGGAAAGTCTCTTGAAAAAGTGGAAGCAGATATATGGGTGACATTTAGATCATATTTGGAAGAGTGAAATTGAATCTCTAATACAATACAGCGCCTATGTCTAAGAATTTCCTTCTTTATGCCTTCAGTAAGCTGTGACAACTAAGTTCCTAAAAAATATTGACCAGAATAATAGTGTATCCCTCTTCCACGTGGTTCCATTGCTCTTCCTGGGCATCACTAGGAGTCCTGACACAGCCAAGCTTGCTGAGAGGACCTGTAATCTCCCTGACACAATGCCAAGGGTGAGACTCTTCAAGTGATGGATGGGGGGAGGGTTCAGCTCCAGTAAGGGTCTGGCATAGAAATGGGGATGGACAGGGTGACTCCCCCAAACCCTCACGACAATCCATTCATTCATTCAACAGGCCACAGATGAGCTAGGTATTTGGATGCATTGGTGATTCCGGCCCTTGTGCAGCTTATATTTTAGCAGCAGACAAAAACAGATAATGAGTAATAATAGCATCCTAAATAAGTCAATTATACCACATGGTGGAAAGAGAGAAATGCTTTAGAAAAAAACGTAGAGCAAGATAAGGGAGATTAGGAATATTGGGGAGAGGGCCCATTGCACTTTTAGTACTGTAGTCAGGAAAAGGTAACATTGAAAGAAGTGAGTGAGAAAAACATTCCAGGCAGAGGGGATAGCCAGTGCAAAGGTCCTTAGGTGGGACAGTGCCTGGTGTGTTCCAAGGACAGCAAAGAGGCCAGTGTGGTTGGGCTATCAGAGGGAGTACTGGGTAAAGAAGGACGGGATGAGGTGGAGAGGTGACAGGGGCTGTCATGTGGGGCCTTGTAGGCCACTGTTAGAACCTGGAACTTATCAGCCAGAACAGGAACTGCCATAACCTCCATTACAGTGGGGTCTGTGAAATTTCATCTCTGCACCCCACACCTGGGTGAATTGCGGCGTGTGGAAGGCAGTCTTTATGACGTCCTAGGACCTGGGTCAGTGCTGCGTCATTAACACGAGCCCCCACCTCCCCTCCCCCACACTTCCACACCCCTCCCCAGCCCTGCAAGTGACCCTGACACAATATCAGATGCATGAATAGAGGTCAGTGTGAGCCAGTGAAACACGTCAGCCAGTCAACCTTCTATCCAGGCCCTGCGTCACTGGCTCCACCTTTCATGGCCCTGTGTCAACACAGCCTTCCCTGCCTCTCCCTCCCTCCCACCCCGTCATGAGCACTCAAGATCTCCTCAGGAAGGAATTTCTGGGCAGAGTCAAGACATGCATAAGGAATACTAATAAGCAAGAAAGGTGTGTGCACTCGTTTCATTTTCACTTGAGAACATAAGTGACAGCATACCAAATTTTTCCCAGAGCCACACTGTATCAGCCAACAACTGAGAAGGAAGGAATGACCACAGCCATCCCCTCCCTCCCCACTGTGTCTCCCCAGCACCCCACCCGAAAGTCAGGGCCTTCCATTCCTGTGAGAGACCAGGTTGGGGGGGGGGGGGGTGTCAGCTCAGGTCACCATGTTCTTAGGAGACCTTCCTCTCAGCAGAGTAGAGTGACAGCTCTGGGCCCCTGGACTGTCCCACCTGGAAATCAGATCTGACTGAACTAGAAACCTCATAATGAAGCTTTTCAAATGATCAGGCCTCCTGGAATATTCTCCCTGACTCTCAGTTGCTGGGACTCCTCCCACATTTCCTGACAGTACTCTTGCTCCCTCCCTCTGTCACCAGCAGTCTGGGTCTCAGAGACTCAGAGAAGCTGGCAGCCGCCAGCCCACAGGGGACATTTATGCCTGTGGGGCCAAATCAGGGGAGAACAAACATGCAAATGAGTATACAGTGCTCTAGAAAGGTAAACACGTCAGACAAATGTTAATCAGAGGTCAGCGAGGGTCACTGTGCTCCTTAAAATACACATCTGTGTGGCTCAAACCTCCATTTGATTATTGTCCTAGGGGAAAAGATCTAATGTCCGCCTTTGAGAATGCTGCAAATTGCCAGGGACCCAAATTCCCCTGTCACCTCTGGCTCCAATTTCCTGCCCTCACTGAATTCTTATTCTTGGCTCTCCATAATTCTGCACCTTCTTCGCCCAACCCTCCTATCCTCTCACCTAAAAGCCATCATTTCTACAAGCCTTGCATGTCAGCAGAATTTTTATTGATGGTTTGTAGGTCACAAGGGATGGGTTACATTTTCTCACCACACAGCAAAAAACCTAACATCTGATACAGATGTCCCATTTCTTGAACATTCCCTAGGGATTTCTCATTGACTGTGCCTTAATATGAAGTTGGGGCACCTCTCCCTCTCTCCCCCAGGGATTTTCCCGCCTGCTCACTCAAAGCCAGGCAGCTCCCTGCCCTGCTTTGCATATCCAAAGCCCAGCTAGTTTGCCATGCAACCCAAACCCTTGCACTCCTTCAGAAGGGCCCGGTTTTGAAGATACTTTAAATGGTGATGCTATTCCTTTGTTTCACCAGTAAAATTAGAACTTTAATTCTACTTTATTAGAAAGTACAGAAAATGTCTTCTGTTTCATTTTATAAGCTCACCCCCCTGATTTATAAGCACCCACTGCCTACTGTCGTTTCAGCTTTGAGCCTCCAGTTGCCTTCATGGTTACTCCGCCCCCCTGCCCCCAGCCAAAAAGCCTCAGCACACTGGCTTTCTATGTGGAAGGTGTAAGTATTGTAACAGTACCACATTATAACTGCTGCTAATGCCTCTTCCACAGAGTGGTCTAAACTAAGGGGCTTAACTGGGGGTCTAGGAAACCCTTCAGAAGCTGGGCACAACTGCAGAACATCTGTGAATTCCCTAAAACCAAAAAGAGGGTCTGTAACTTTAATAAGATATCCCCCCCAAAGGTTTAACCTTTATCAGGTAGCCAGTGAGCAGGAGGAAACTTTGTCAACCACGCAGCCTGGGGTGCTAAGGTGGCCTTAAACCAGGTCACTAGTTAATTGGCAGTTTGGAAAAGAGAAGAAATCATTATGGAAAGCTGTAAGTTTTCAAAAATAGCTGCCATGAGAATTGTAAAAAATCAATGGAAGTTAAGCAGGAAAAATAAAAATACAAATTCTTGTTTTTCATGGAGAGTTTTTTAAAACTGTGATTCAATGCCTTTTCACAGACATCAACCAAGTAATTCTGAAACAAAAATGGTACACTGATATTTCACATTCTGAAGAGTCTGGTTTCATAGCCTTAAAATATTAACCATAAACATGAAGATGAATCAGACACATAGATTTATTGTGGTCACTGGAAAACAACTTAGCCCAGATAAAACAATCGTGACAAATGAACCCAAAGTTAAGGGTGGTGGACACCCACAGTCAATTCAAAGAAAATGGAAAGAGATTTCGGTCTGAAAATTGAAGATAAGGGTTGGCAATTATCCTGCCATCTAACCCAACACACAACTGCTACTGTTCTGGGTGACTTGATGTGTTTTTAATTATCATATAAAGCATTTGAGTCTAGGAAACAAAAGAAATTGACCATAAAATAGTTTTTGCTCTTTCCCCCATAATTCACAGAAATATCTCTTCCTGCCCACACATAGTGTCTCTGCATAGACACACAGCACCACAGCGCCATTAAGACTGTGTCATATATTACAGAGATAGAACACTCGCCATCTCCTCATCTGTGTTTACTTCATATTAATTCTCAATTGAATGTGGAAATGTTTAGTTTTGCCTCATTTACATTGTTAATAGTCTTCCACTAGATTATGAGAAAACAGATTCAAAAGAAGTCCCCTAGAATGTGGCAAAATAGCTTAGAAGTCTTAGCTGAACTTGCTCAGTGGAAGACAATGACACTAACCTTAGGTTCCAGGCAAGAGAGCCCATGGCCTGGACCCCAACATTAGAGGGGCTCCCATACCTCACAGTGCGTGTGCGCACACATGTGTGCACACATGCACACACACACCGTTGTTGATCATCATGTGAATACCTCTGTCACTTGGGTTCTGGCGCTCAGGACTGGAAAACAGCCCACGATCAGAAAGAAACACCCGCTCCTGTTTCTAGCACCCTGTAGGCCCCAGGGAAATTTTTCACATCTCTCTCTCAAGTCCTCGAAGCAGAAGGCAGCTGTATCTGGATGCCGTGAAGGTTTGTGGGTTTTGTCCTGCAGCCATTGAACATGGAGAGAAGTGGAGAAACAGAGCACTTAGGTATTAGAGAAGAGACAAATTAACTTGTCAAATCCTTCCTCTCAGCATAAAGACAATACCTCTTGCAACCAAATGATCGAGTAATGGTTTCCTAGTCGGCACCAGGTGTCTGTTTTCTTCCTTCTCTTTGTATCTAATGGAAGGTTCCAGACGCATTCACAAATGATCACAGTATTTGCAACAGATGCAGGGAGCAGCTGAGGAGCATTTTGTAATATTAAACAAACCATATTATGCTTACATTTGCATATATGGATAGAGCATGATACCAATATTTTTATTGGTAACTAGAAGAATATCAAATGCTAGACTATCAAAAACTGTAAGTGGTTTAGTTTTTTCTCAAGATACTTAAATTACAAAAACATCAAATTCAAATTTTGTTTTATTTAAAATATTTACATTTGACATTTCTTCAGGGAAGGTAGAGTAGATACACTTAGATATACTATTTCTTCCATTATGTATAACTAAACCCCCTGGGCAAAAAACCTTAACTGTGTTGATTTTAATATCCTAGTTGTAAAACTGCAATAGTTTTATAAGAGGAATCTGAGTAATGGATACATGGGATCTCTCTATATTATTTCTTATTTTATTTTATTAATTGTTAAGTGTATTGGGGTGTCATTGGTTGGTTAAAATTACGTAGTTTCCAGGTGTATAATTCTACATGACATTGTCTATGCGTCACATTATGTGCTCACCACCCAGAGTCAGCTATTTCCATCACCGTATATTTGATGCCCCCTCCCTCCTCCACGATCCCCCCTCCCCACTTACCCTCAGGTAACTGTATTATTTCTTATAACTGCATGTAAATTCAATTACCTCAAAATAAAAATTGTAATTAAAAATTACATTCATTTCTAACTTGTATTTTTTCTTTTAATCTTAATATATAATTGTACATGCTTAAAAAAACACCTTTTCAGCAACATATATTAAAAATATTGTTAAATTTTCACTTTTTAACATTTACAGTTAACCCTTGAACAATGCAGAGGTTAGGGGTTCCAACCCCCATGCAGATGAAAATCTGCATATAATTTTTGTCTCCCCAAAAAGTTAACTACAGTTGTCCCCTGCTATCCTTGGGGTATTGGTTCCAGGACCCCATGGATAACAAAAGCCACCGATGCTCAAGTCCCCTCCATAAAATGGCATAGAACAACGCATCCAATACTTCCATTTATAGCTTTGATGAAAATATACTTAAACGCCATTCTGATAATATCAGTTCCTGGTTTAAAATTTTTTTCCAAGGCCTCTAGGATACAAGCCCCTTAGTTTGGCATTCAGGGCATTCCTGGGCCAGACTCCTGACCATCACCTCGGACTCACCCCTCACTTCCACCTGTACCCGCTCCCCTCTCCACGTCCTGACTACTCGGGGGTCTTTAATGAGCCTGGCTGTCTCATGCCTCTGCCTGCTCACCCCACTCCCTGCACACTTTCATAGCTCTCAAAGCATCCAAGCATCTTCATATTGTTCAAGACTCAGCAAAACCACCCTCCTCCAGGGGTCCATGCCTGTATCAACCCATAAGGGCCCAAACCAGAGAAGATTCACTGTCACTCTGCAGTCTCACACAGCGACATATCTATTTGGGCACCACGTGTCTTCTTTCGTCTACTGTGTAATGCCCACCTCTGCATTTTTAGTGCCTCCAATAGTGCCTGGCACATAGGAGGTGATTGAATAAATGTTGTGGAACAGCTCACATGCCTTTCTGTTGGCTTCTTTGTTCTACCTTTTTCTCATCCTCCCTCCAAAATAATTCATTTCTTACTCTCCTGAAGTCCCTTAAACTTTGTTCACAGGACTAACATGGAGTAAATACATTATCTTGCGGTTGGTTGTGTGCACACTTGCCTAAGAGTTCCTCAAGGGTGGGCAATGTGAATTTTTCAGACATGCTTTAGACACATCAAAGATCGCAAATGTCCGATTGATTAAATGAACAAACAAAGAAATGACTTTGAAATACCTTGTAAATTACACAAAGTAAGTTATTTTTTTTTTAACTTTGCTCTCTTAGAGAGAGAGAGAGAATGAGAGTGAACACAGAGAGACACACAAAAACCATATAACACACAAGGGTAGCAGGAGAACAGACATAAAGGAATGTCTACGTGTTTGGAATCACGAACACCGTTGTACAGCTTTTGAGTTTGGGGTTTGGTCTTGCGACTTGTTCTTTTAGAGTGATGGAAGTTGGGAAGGTGAGAAATCATCATATCATTTCCAGCTGCTTAGGAAAGCATCCCAGGGTGAGTCCTATTTTTCATGTATAGAAAAAAAAAAAGAGACTCAAAGACATGTCAAAATCACCAAATGGTACATTTCAGTTTCATGCACAGTCTCAGCCTTGAGGAATTTACATCTACTTCAATTACAATCATTCCAAACGGTTGCCTATGGGGTAGTTTAATGTAATAAGAAATAATGCATGGGAAGAGTGTGGGATTTAGCTTCTGACAGGCCTGAATTCAAGCCCTGGCTTGACCCTTTGCTGTTATAGTTATCGGAGCCTGCCGTCTCTGAATCTGTTTCCTTAGCCATGAAATATGGTGGGAGGCCACCTATACAAGGGGCAGATGTGAGGTCCAAATAAGATAATGTATGTAAATTGTGGAACATAATGCCTGGCCAATAAATTATGACTGCCCCATCAAAGCTACCAAGGTGTTATGAACTTTAAAATACCTTCAAGTGAAATATTTTTCTCATTTAAACTGTATTAGAAGCCAAAGTTATTGCACCAAGAGAATACTTAAGGAAAGTGTAAGTGTTAAAAATGTTCAGTACCCTGCTAGGCTCTCAATAAATACTTCTTGACTGACAAATGCATTGTCAGAGCATAAAATCACATAAATAGGAAGAGATAACAGCATAAAAACAGCTTAAAAAACAGCTGTGGAATCAGCACAGGATAATGATTATACTTCAAAAGTACTTTATGTTTCAAAAGCAATAGCAAAGGCAACTGGAAGTCATTTGGGAAACAGATCCAGTTTTCCTTTACAGCCACAAGTTTATATGAATGCGTAGAGGATCCACAAAGTTGGTATCTTTGGCAACACTGCTAAATTGGAAGCAAAAGTGTTGCAGGTTGGGGGGGGTATAAGTATTCGTGACGTTATTGTCACTTCTTGCCACATGACCCAGGGAGCAGGAGACCCAGCTGTCCCATGCACCCATGACTAAAGCACCTGCTAGAACATTCCTTAGAACATCATCGTCCTAAAGATATGGTTCACCTGCCACCTCTTTATAGAGCCTTATTATGTTGCAGGTACCATACTGGACTCAGGGATACCAAGACGGACAGACTGTGAAGCCTGTGCTCAAGTAAAGAGGTGGATCTATAAATAAATAATTGCACTGGGGATCAAAATGGCAGCCTGAGAGGTGCGCCCGGAAAATGCCTCTGGAAATAAATAACTGCAAGTAGAGAGTGGCTGACCAAACTTAAGGCACGTACAAAGACACATAGTAGCACCAAGGAAGGAATGGTCCATTTCACCTGAAGGATTAAGGAAATATTTCTCAGATGTAGTAACAATCAAGCTGGATCTTAAAAGATAAGACACTTGCCACACCAGTAGAAATTAAGGGCAGTCCAGACAGTGGCACCCCTAGGACAAAGGCCCAAATTCCAAATAAGTAGGTAAAATCGGGGAACTGTGGGTAGTTTCTAAGAACTGGAACATTTATAAGTCGCATATAATGTATGTATATATCATACCTTACATTATATGTATTACGTTGTATATACATATCTTATTTGTAAAATGTCAGCAAATAATTATTTCCATTTTGTTGATGCATGTGCCATGAACTTACCCTTCCTATTCCATGAATTCATCAGGTTCACCTCATATTTTTCAATTAAATACCTGTAGCTGTTGTTATCTGTGATAGGTCATTAAATAGCCCTTGGGGCTCAATGCCTTGCTCCTCATAGGTTCTTAGATTTATATGAGAGAGGCCCCCACAATTATGAAGTTCCCGAGGAGAAATGGGAAGGAAGGAGCTAAAGAATAGAGGAACACAACTTTTAAGGTGGGCATCTCAATGGCTCAACAAAATAGCCCAGCATCCTGGAGAAAAAATACACTCCGGAATTATCAGAAACCTGATAGAATTGTGAGTAGTACATGAGTCAGCCACATACATTGTGAAACCTAAGCCATGGGTGCTTTATTCCACAATTATATTAAAATAGAAAATTTTCCATCAGGATAAAGAAAAACAAAGACAAAACATGCCGATTGGTGGAGAGGCTCACAACACCCTAGAGTGTTGTGTCGCTACAGATTATCTTATTTGTGCTACAGAAATAGCCAATATGTTGCACATGAACCTCACAAGCAGATCTCAATATGTTCTCCCACTGAGCCTGAGATAAGAGGACAAGGTGAGGTCAAAAACAGTCTTCATATGCTGTCAAAAATAAGGCTTTTTAGGCATCATCAAAATGGCCCCATGGTTGCATTAAAGTTGCCACTGCAAAATGTCATCTACCTCATTTCATGCCCCAGGTCTGCTACCCAAGGTCACATAATTTCTCTAGGTTTCTAATTCCTCTCCTGTGAAATGAACACCTGGACCAGATAAGTCCAAAGCCATTTCCCATTCTGACAATTCGTAATTCTGACCTTCCTTTTTACCCCGCATCTGGTTATCCCAAGTTTCCATCTGTACTAACAACCAGTTGTCTTGGGCAGCAGAAATCCAACCCCTAGTCTCAGAAGGCATGTGGGGAGGATTCTTGGCCCAAACAGCATGGCTCAGTTGAAATGTCCATGGGCCCATCTGCTCAGTGTCTTGGAGTCTCACCTTGGGCAAATATGTGCTGGATGTAAAGCTATAAGACAATGACTGCTGCCCCCAAAGTGGTAACCTGAACATCAAGCGTTACCTTGCCCTCTGTGGTTTCATTTCCTGCCCGGAAACTGAGCTGGGTGCTGCAGATGGGCCTAAGATGATAAACACGATAGGTTCTGCGTTCAGCATGGCTTCCTTCGCTGTGAGATACTGGTAATTACTACAGGGCTTCTTTTTGCAGAAAACGCTCCTCCTTGGATTTCCTACTTCTAAACGAAATGAGTGTGAAGTGTGCCCTGGAATTTTGGTGTTAGGTGGAGCCCCACCTTCAGTGGTTTCCAGCCTGATGGAATCTAATGGGTAGGGAAAGAAGAGTCACCCCCTTCCCCCAGAGATTCCTGCCAGCAGACAACAGGTATAAGGAGTGCAGCTGCAATGAGCACCCCTTCAGCAGGACCACAGAGTTGTCCGAGGCAGAGCCCGCCCCAGGCCAGCAACACTGGGGCACAGTCTCCACTGAGCTCCGTCTGGATATTGTAGGAGCATACAACCTAGTGTTTGAAGACATGAATTATAAAGCCAGAGACCTAGGTTTAAGTTCCACCTCTGACCCTTATCACCTCTTCGCCTTGAGCTCTCCAAGCCTCAGTCAGCTTCCTCATCCAGAAATGAGGCTAAGAGTAGAATCTAATCATAAAGATCTTTGTGAGGATTAAATAAACCAATGGATGTAAAACAATCAGGTGTCACAGCTAGCACACAGCTGTGCTGAGCCATTCCTGAACTTAAGACAAAAGGAAAAAGCAATAGGACGGAGCCTGTCTTTGTTGAAGATCTTGATATCCGTTCACCATGAATTTTTGTATTTTTTCATTTTAAAAACATTGCCATAATGTATTATTTACCTTGATTACTTAGTATTTTTTTGATATCCCTAAAATCTTGCACTCTCACCTAAGAAATCAATAAATGTTAGTTGCCATCATTTCCCTATCATCACACACTGGCTGCACACTTCAATTTAGCACTTAATTATCTCATGTCTTGTATTAGTCATTGTTCCAACTACTGACGTCCTGTTTTCCTAACTAATTTGTACACTTATTAAGGACATCATTATGACATATGTCTTTCATCCTTAAAACTGCCGCTAAGTGCATAAGAGATCTAAGTACATGTGCAGTGATTGCTTATAGCCTATGGCAGACAACCTACCACTCTACTATACTCCAACTGTTTCATGTGTTTGAAGGTTTTGTTTCATGATCCTTGAGGATAGGGATGACATCTAGTATTTATCCTATGACATGTCCAGCACAAAGCTGGGGCTAGAGAATCAAAGAGCAGTCAGGGACCTTTAAATTCATCTAACCTCACCTGTTCACTTCACAAATAAAATATCTGATGGCCAAAGAGGCTGCAAGATGTAGCAAAACTAACCAGTGATAGCAATGAGACAAGAATTCAGGTCTCTTGCCCTAAAATGCTTTGTTAATTTTCTTTTATTTCTCCATCCCTTTCAGTATCAAGCACAGAGTTTCACTTGTAGGAAAAATGCAAAATGATAAAGACTATTGATTTCTGAAACGTAAGTAATCTTTGCTAAAAGAGGAAGTAGGGTATATTGCCTGGCAAAGTGTATGAGTATTAACAAACTATCCACAGCCCCTGGCTCATGCAGCCAGGTAGTGATGGAAACCCTGTACTTGGACGTAGACAGCGCTGAGTCCTGGCTTCACTACTTCCTGGTTATACGACCTTAAGCTTCTTCATTTAATTTTCCTCAACTAAACCATGAACATAAAATGGTACTTACCACATAGAATTGTGAAAAATACACAAAACTAAAACATGTAAAGATTATGGCAGACTGCCTAACATAGAACATGCTCAACATATGAGCAACTATCACTATTCTAAAAGTTAAGCCCTAAGAGTTAAGTGGGCTATAAGGACAGGGATAGTTATAAATTGTGTATGCTTGTGTAACATACTCACATTTTCATATTATGGTGAATAAAGATTGGGAATGATGAGCTAAATGACTAATTAATATGATTTCCCTATACCTATTCCATGAAGCCTCATAAATAACTCTAAAATCCAGTATAGACTGTGGGATCTCAGTTCCATATAACCATGACAGGGACTCCACACACATACAAACCAGCTGCCCTAGCTCCTAAAATTTTACAGATTTCTAAAAGCACCAGGAGCCCAAGCCAGTAGACTATAAAAAGGGATCTGTCCAGAGTCCAGAATGACTAACTATAATTCCATTTTCAATTCCATCTCAAGAGAAAACTGTATTAGCAAGGATACCCAATCGATAAACAGAAGCCCAGACAAATATAATGAGACACTCTGTGACTTGGAGTGTTGCCAGCACAAGCCTGATGCCATGAACAATGGATACAGTCACCTAAGAAACCCAGTCACACAAATGAGTTCACATAATACCTCACCTACTTTGATTCTTTTGCCCTCAGCACAAAGGAAGACTAAGCCTGAACTTATATGGCTCCAAAGGAAGATGTGAGGTAGAAGTCTGTGCAAAAATATCCTGTTTTTTAAAAACAGACTTGAATATTCCAAATTTCCAAAGATCCCAATATTTTGCATTTTTGCAGCATCTTTATTCCAAAATACTCAAACCACTTCACCTTGTCTGGCATTAGCATCTCACCGATGCAGCTAAGAGTTCATTGAAGCCACAAAACTTTAAAGAGCACTTCATATTCAAAGCATTTGGTGAGAAAAATGAGAAAAAATACAAATAAAACCGTTTCCATGCCATTGGCAATCCGAAAGTTCTCTTACAATTTAAGGCTGCCCAAAAGCGATGTCATATCCTAAATTAGATCCTAACTGCAAAAAAAAAAAAAAAAAAAAAGACATTAGTGGATGAATTGGTAAAATCCAGAGTCCACAGTTCAGTTAATAGTATACTACCAATGCTAATTTCTTAGTTTTTACAACTGTATCACAGTTATATTACATGTTAACATTAGGGAGAACTGAGTGTAGGTCACATAGGATCTCTGTATTTATCTTTGTATCTTTTCTATAAATCAAAAATTATTCCAGAGTTTACTCAAAAATTTATTTTTAAAATAGGAAAAATAATACATCGAGAGTTATTTCCTGAAGAACCCTTGTTGTGTGGGTGGGAGGTGTGAGAATTATTATTCTCTCTCCCCAGTGAAAATTATATTAAAAGGACAAAAGTCCCCAGGCTTTTACTAGCGATCATCCAAAAGATGGTGTCTAACAAGGTAGTATGTTGGGGAGGTAATGAGAGTTATGAGCTCCAGGATTTGGGCTCTCCAGTTGTGAAATGGAGATGATGTCTCCCTCAAGATTCCCTGTGGGGAATAAAGGTCAAAATGAATGTAGAGCACTTGACCATGTCAAACACTGGATAAGGCATTTCGCGTTTCTCCTTCTCCGAACATCCCCACTGGCAGCTCCTGGCAGCCCTTCGGGAAAGCTCATCCTGTTGGTCCCTCTGGATGGGAGGACAGTGCCTCTGTCCTGGCAGGCAGGACTCCCTGTGCTCCTGGCCTCCTGAGGACCTACTGGATAGCTCATCACCTGGACAGCAAGCTGTAGTCTTCCAGTTTCACTTCTAAAGAACAGCTTGCACTCTGGTGGGCTCCCACCAAGCCCTCTGGGGACAGCTGTGTCCTCGCACCACTTTTTAAAGAACAGCCCACCCATCTCCTGGAGGGGACAGAAAGACATTTACTTATAAATTTACTTTTCAGTAAGAGTGAGAGTGGAAAGAATGGGCCATGAGCTGAGGCTGGACCCAGTCCTTGCCCACAGAATGGCACTATGCAACATCAAATGGTGACTCATTTCTAGAACAATCTTTGCTTCCCTTGGGTTGGCCCAACTTTTAGTATGTAGAGCCAATTTGTTCTTCTTGACATTATCTGGTTTTGTGAATAGAGGCTATTTGGTAAAAATCTCAAGTTTTTATGTCCTTCCTCCATAGGTTGTGAATTTCCTTGAATAATCTCAATCTGAAATGTTCTTGCTCATTGGTCTGAGAAACCACCCAAATGTCCCAGAAATTGAAAAATGTTTTAGTCTGTATTCTCTCCCAGATAGCCATGTTTATCTAAAGGTTGCCACATGTTCTTACCAGCTCACAGGCTTTCTTTAAAAGTGGTTAGGGTATACACTGGGAATGTGGGTACAGTCAAGGACATTTCTCATGCTTTTTGGCCACTTGGCATTTGGACCTGCTTCCTATGTTTGAGAGGCCCCTCTCCCTGTGATCTCCCTGTGAAGACTAGCAATGATAGATATATGCTTACTAGCCTCCCTTGCAGCTAGAAAGCTGGCCATGAACTAGGCTCCACCAAAATGTACCTAGTCCAGACTTGAAGGCAGAAACTAATCATACAAAAAAGCAAAAGTCACACAGAATCCACTCAGGCAATGGGGACAGCTATACCCAGCTTAGCAACAAACCAGTGGTGGCAGATTCAGGGGCAGTTCCCAACACTGACTATCTGTGTGGCATGGAGACAAGCAGCAGTGACTGTGCTCAGCAAGAACAGCATTAGGTGTTCAATCGACTAGTTCTCCAGCACAACTGGGACAGTTTTCCTGGCCACATAGCCCTTGAGCCTGGCCCTTTGATCTTCCTGGAAATTCTAGGATCCAGGGTCTACTTCATGGGTCAATAGCTTGTGTAGCCAAACAGGTCTCCAGGCTCAGTAAAGTTCTGTGCTTGGTTTAATAGTCTGCTGTCCATCTTGCAGTTCTTCAAGTTCTTGACCAAGAGGCCTCACATTTTCATTTTATACTGGGCCCTGCAAATTATGTAGCTAATCCTGCTGTGAGCTCACCAGTATGCTTTAGGTCAAAGGGTTCTGAACCTTTGTGTGTCATGGAGCCTGCTGGCAGTCTACTGAAGCCTATGAAGCATATAAAGAATGTTTTTACTGGTACAACCACTATGGAAGGCTGTATGGAGATTCCTCAAAAAATTACGAATGGAATTACCATAGGACCCAGCCATCCCTCTACTGGGCATCTACCCAAAAAAC
>PVKE010020228.1:0-27685 GCA_004027555.1 Craseonycteris thonglongyai
CTTTCAGTGACTTTTTTTGATTTTTGTTGTGCTCTTTCTATATTACTATACTGTACTAATGTGTATTGTAATTTGTTTCATATTTTTTGTGCTTCAAAAACCGAAAAAAAAGGTCAGAACAGATTAACCGGATTTACATTGAACCCTATGGGAAACTGTGCCTCGGTTCACGACCAATTCGGTTCGCGACCAGAGTCACCGAGGTACCACTGTATGTCCCTGGCCAAATTCGTATGTTGAAGCTCTAACCTCAGAACATGACTTTATTTGAAAATAGAGTCACTTTAGTATCATTAGTTAGGTTGCGGTCCTAAAGTAAAGAGGTGAACCCTTAATGCAATGACTGAAATTCTTATTTGAAAAAGGGGGCATTTGGAAACAGACATGCGTGTAGGGAGAACACCATATGAAGACTGGAGTTAGGCTGCCAGAAGCTAACAAACTGCCAGAAGTTGAGAGAGGCCTGAAATAGATACTTCCCTAGTGCTTTTAGGAAGAGCAGAGCCCTGTTGACACCTTGATTTTGGTGTCTGGACTTCAGAGCTGTCAGAATTTCTCTTGTTCTAAGTCATGGATTTTGTGGTCCTTTGTTAACAGCAGTCGTGGCAAACTAATGTAGCCACGGACTCTTTGTTCCAATGTAGCCCTATCCAGAGGCTTAATATCTAAGACATAGCAGTGTGGAAATGCTCTGATTGAAGAAGGGATGGGCAGAGGGGCTCAGGGACCCCATCATCCGCATGGACAGCTTCCCTTCCCTCTGCCCCTCATTCTCACTTTGGCCTGGGGCAGGCGTGTCCTGTGACTCAGGGTGGTTTTGAATGCTGCCCAACACAAACTCTTAAAACTTATGAGATTTTTTTTTGTGTGACTTCTTTTTTTTTTTTTAGTTCATCAGCTATCATTAGTATTAGTGTATTTTATGTGTGGCTCAAACAACTCTTCTTCTCCCAGTATGGCCCACAGAAGTTAAAAAGTTGGACACCACTGATCTAGGCTGACCACTAAGAACAATTTTCAAACCATTTAATTCACAAGCCTTACTATCCATACTAACCAACAATATTTGCTCTTCCAATTGAGCTGTTGTGTTTTTTTTTTCCACACTCACCCTAACTTGCATGTTGCTGCCCCTGCCATGTTGTTTCACTGTTTTAAAAGGCTTTTTTAGTACTTTCTTTATACAACCAATTAAAAATTCTATTTCCTACAGAAAGCGTTCTGTGACTCTTCTAAGCCTCATTGACTTTTCTCTGAATCTTTTCAAAACAAAGAGAATCATGCCTGTGGTTCGCATCAGTGTCTGTGTCTTTCATTCAATTATGGGATGTGTTGCTTTAGAAAGAACTACCAGAGGTTGAATCAGAAATCTAGGCTGGCTTGCCTTGTTTCTCTGCTTCTGGTCCCATGAGGCCAGGTCCCACAAGATCAGGGCTCTTATTGGGAAACTCTGGGAAGAACCACTTCCAATTGCACTCAGTTTACAGGCAGAATCTGGTTCTTTGCACTTATAGGACTGAAAGCCTCATTTTACCATAACTAGGGGGCTACCCTTAGCTCCTAGAGATTTCCTTCCAGTCCTAGTATGTGGGCCTCTACAGCCCAGAGCATTGAACCCTTCTGTCTCTGGGAAGCTCTCTGACTTCTGTCACATCTCATTGCCTCTAGCCGGAGAAAATCTCTCTAAAGGCTCATGGGATTAGATTAGCTCTACCCTTATTATCCAGGATAATTTTCCTATTTTGAACTTCAAACTTAATTACTTCTGCAAAATCTCTTTTGCCAAAATCACAGGTTCCAGGGATTAGGGCAGGCCTGGACAGACATTTTCAGGGCAAGGGCTACTTCTCCAAGTGTCATAGTACACTCTCTACTTATTTTATTATTCAGACGGTCACCCCCAATTGTTGGCAATTGAGGTCTTGCCCAGCCCTGGATTAGCATGTAAATATCTTTGGGAGGCCATTATCCAGTCTGCCATCATCTTTAACAGTCAAAGTCATAAGTTATATTTATTCCCTCTCCCCTTTATCCCTACCACCATTGCCTAGAACAACAGTAGGTTCTCAGTAACTTTAGTTGTTGATTGATTAATTAAATGATTGATAATCAGTGAGGCACCATTGTGTGTTATTAAGCCGATGGCTAATGACCTAAATTATATTTTGGAAGATCATTTTATTGGTTGAATATAAAATGGATCGAGACTATAAAATACTGAATGTATATAGACTGGCAAGTGGTGGAGCTCATCTAGAAATGAAGTAATAAATTATGTGACTGGAGTTGTTATGGAAATGGAGATTGGAGAAGCCCCGTTCCTCTGAGATGTAAATAGGACACTGGATGTGACTGTTAGAGTAAATGGGCCTTTATTTATGTGACTGGCATGAAATCTCAGTGATATTATTCAATGGGTAAATTAATGAATATAGCACAATGAATTTTCTTGACTCACAATTCAAAGCGAGTTCAAAAGGTGAAACCTCCATTCTGAAGATTGAAGTGTGTGTTGCTATTCATGTTCTTAAAATTAAATGGAGGAAAATTTGTAATCATTTTGGATTTCCCTTAACAGCCCAGAGAAAAAATTATCTTTAGACAGCAGTTTGTTTTCTTCATATTTACTCATATTACCTTTTTCTATAGCTGTGTGCAATATACTGAAATAAAGGAACACAATGATAGCAAATATACTCAGCATTTGCCTCAAATAGATTCCAATGAAAACCTCTTTAACCAAGAGTAAAGAAAGAGATAGAATATTTTAAATTTCCTAAAGGATAATAGTATGTTTCTACTTAGGTTTATATACTTTGAGTAATACTCTTCTCGCTGGCTGCCCGTACCCTCCTTTATTTAGAAGCACATCCATGCTTTAATTGAATTGCACAAAATGTTTTATATCATATACCAACCATATTGCCACCCCTCAATGAGGTAAAGAATTAGCCAGTGTATCCTCAAATACATGGGGGATTTGTAAAGCAAATGACGAATCATTTTCTCAGTTGAAAAGTACTTTAATTCATTGGCTTATGTGGATATTTTTTAAAATGAAAAAAAAAAATAATTGAGTAAGCATTACATTAATAAGACATTTAATAGTGTTATTTACAACTGGTTCCCCAATAACATGAGGTCTTTGTTTTTTCCTTTGAATTTTCCTCTTTTATACACTATCCCATTATTTCTCAAAATAAGAGTAGAAAATAAAATCACCAGCATTTTAAACATCTGCAAGTGCTCATTCATGTGGAGACTACTGGGCCACATCTACATCTTTTAATTTATATTATCTGGGGGAGTACATCTTGGAAAAAACTCCTTTAAAAAAAAACAAAACTTTCCCAAACGGAAATGTGAAAACCATAAATCAAAACACACACCAGTTACTCTTTTCACAACAAACATTCAATAAAGTTAACTAAGTATACAGTCTCGTTCCCCCTTTGAAATCTGTAAATTCCGTGCAGATAGGATCCCTTTCTATGTATTAGAATTTTACCAAAGTAAGAGCACAGTATGTACTGGCCCTTTATATGTACCTTCTCATATGCAATGTGTAGACACGGGGAAAAGGATGTGTTAAGTGTCATTGTTGCACTGTGACAGTAACTATTATTGTGGTTTGGTAGGTACAAGAAAGTAGAACACCATTTGCTAGGCCCTTTCATTATGCCTATAGCCTAATTTGAGAGATGAAGCATATGTATATTTAATAGCAATGCAATAGGTAGATTCCAGCTGTGAGGTGTGGGCAATAACTATTAAAGTATTTGAGGCAATGAGAAATCATTGTAGTTTGGCATAGACGTAGAAACAGAACAGGAGCTAGGTTTTGATAGGTGTGCATGATTGTGAGTAAGTAGCAAATGGTTTCAAGCAAGGGGGGCAGTATGACACAGAGTTGTAAATATCCAGAATATGTTTAAGGTACAGGTACACTGCACCTGGAGTGGAGAGTTAGCATAAAAAAGTGGTAAGAATTGATTTGAAAAGTTAGCTTGGGACCAGCTTGTGAAGAATCTCACATGTAAAAAATAAGAAGTGTGGATCATATTGTATATAGTAGGGTCACATTCGGAAAAAGCCAAAATCAGGGATTTAAGATCCAAAACTCATTAAAGGTATGGGAGATAGGAGGCAAGGAAACAGATTGGAAGGCCTAATACACTTGTCTAGTTCACTCATAAATATAATCATGAAGCAGAGTAGTAGAAATGGGAATAGAGAAGAGATGGATATAAGTACTGTTATGGAAAAAGAACATGTTATTGGTGAATCTTTGCTTGTTGGAGCAAAGTGTTGGAGAAGGAAATTGGGATTTGGAAAAGGCAAATGTAATCTATAAGTTTCCATATAAATTATAATTTATTCATTTCTTCAGCATATAATTTTGGACACCTGGAAATGCCTGGTACATTTTGTGTTGAACTCTGGAGATATATAAAAACAAAAAACAAAAAAGACAGACTCTCTGCTAAAGGGCTTCCAGAATTCTAAAGAACCCAGAAAGCTGGACTTATAATTACAAGAAATCAGAAACTGGTGATGAACTTACATATCTGGGTGCTTGAGAGGAAGGAGGTGTTACTCACAAGAGTGAGCATAGCAGGAGCAGCAGGTCTAGTAAGGAAGAAGGCAAGTTGACTTTTCCCCCTACTGGTTGTGAGGTGCATTGTACCAGTTGGGAACCCAACAGGAAATAGATGACACATTTGAAATGGCATAATTCAAGAGGAATTTATTACACAGGGACTGTTTACAAAAGTATAGAAATAGGGACACTGTGAGAGAGTGCAGACACCAGAGACTTCAAAGCAGTGAAGTGTGTTAACAGCCTGTCTGAAGAGCCACGTAGGGGAGCTTGTGCCCATGTGGGGAACAAGTACTGGAACCTGAATGGGTCCATCTTTGTATTATTGGTCTCCAGAGAACTAGAGCTAACAGGAAGTATATGTGTCTGTCTGTCTGTCTACCTACCTACCTACCTATCGTCTATAGATTTCTTTTAATAAATTGACTCATATGATTGTATAGTTTAAGCAAATCCAAAATCTGCGGGATAGACTGACAGACATACTAAAGACCCAGGGAATAGTTGCAGTTCAAGTCCAAAGGTAGCCTCCTGGAAGAATACTTTGTTCTGGAGATGTCAGTATTTTTGTATTAAGGCCCTCAACTGATTGGATGAGGCTCACCCATATTACGGAGGGTAATCCACTTTACTTAAATTCTACTGATATAATTTGTACTATTTTTTCTTCATTTATATAGTTAAAATAGATATGTTTAGAGATTTGTAAACTGACTTACTCCTGATCCACCCTCCCATCTTTCATGTACAATATTCTTTTCCAGAGACCACTTTCAACTCTTATCTTCTAGCTAAATAATGTGGTTCTTTAATGATTTATCCACTATAGACACTAGCCATTGACCTGCAGCTATGGACAATGAGAAGTTAGCTCTTTTTCTAATGATATATATAAAGATGAGTATTTACTGACATTGAATATATTCATGATATATTAAGTACAATATTGCAGAACACTCCTTTGTGTTTAATCAATCTACTACCGCTATATCTACATGATTTTTACCTATCTTTTTATCTCTCTTTCTCAATCACAGTTGACAGTTATTATTATTTTATATTCATTTCAAATGGAAAGCATAGTGATTAACATTTACATAATTTACAAAGTGATCGATCCTCCCCCCCCCCCATTAAATCTGGTACTATACATAATTATTACAATACGAGTGTATGGTAGACTCTACTTCCTATGTCATACTTTATATCCCACAAAAGTCTGCTCATTTAAATATTAATCTCATCTAAAAAATACCTTCACAGCAAAATCTAGAATAATGTTTGACCAAATATCTGGGTATTATGTCAAAGCAAAATAGAAACATAAAATTAACCATCATAGCCCTGTACTGTATGTCACTTTGAGAAGAATAGTGACTTTTGCTGGAAGGACAGTATTAGTAGCTTAGCAGTCACCTTTCAGGGAGTGGTTCTCTCAAAGTGGTGCTCTGAGCAGCAGTGTCAGCCTCACCCAGGAACTTGTTAGCAATGCAAATTCTCAGGCACCAACCCAGCCCTGCTGAATCAGAAATGCTCAGAGTGGGGCCCAGCAATCTCTGCCTGTTGATAAATTCTTTTTGTGACTTTAATGTACTCTAAACATAAACTATTGAGTTAGGTAAATTACATGCACCTCCCTTCCCAGCTTCCTCCTCCTGATCTCTTGATGATGGGGTTCCTTGTGCAGACCTGACTAGAAATTAGCACAAAACCTATTAATGAAGGCCAAATGCATGAGCCTCCCAAGGCAGGGATCAGTGTGGAGAAGGGTAGAAAACGAATCAATAAGGGCAAAAGGAAAATATCCTGCCCCTGCGTTAAGGGACGTGCACCCTGGAAAATCCCTCACAGATAGATAAGGGTTCCAATTTTAGCACATTTGGAATTGCCAAAGCACAGACTAGTAAGAAAGAAAAGTAGGCCAGGTATAGATTCTAAGCCTTTAACATATGGCATGTGTGCTTGTTGGGAATGTCCTGTGATTTTTCTTCTAGAATTCCATTTTATCTTGAACTCTCACTGATGAACTGAACTGGCTTTTTTTTGCCTTGTCGAGACTGTGAGTTAGAATCCTTAATTTCCCAGACAGAACGTCGTCTCTGGCTTCTACATGCCTGGCGTATAAAGCATGAGCACATCTCTCTAATCTATATCATATAGGCTCTTTATACTTCAGTTCTCACAGGGAACTGATTGTGGTCCAGCACTTATCAAAGTCTTGTTTGAGACATTTGGTCTTTGAGAGAGTGTGTCTAATGGACAAATGATTCCACTGTGACCTTTAAGTGTCATTGCAATGGTAAGTTATATACATAATCAGAATGTCAGGTACCTAGCCCACATTATTTCAAACACTGATAGAAATTACTGTGAACATCTACTGTGATACCTTCAGCTCACATGGATTGCAATAATACTAAGAATAGTTTGAAGAGCTTCTCTATGCCATTTATTGATTGATCGTTCAGTAAAATCTCATTGAACACCAACTTGCCACCAGATAATTATTACATGGTCCTTATCCTGAAATTGTCTTACTTTAGCAAATGAAACAGACACAAGAACAGTTAAAATATACTAGAACAATGTGCAACTGGAAGATGGAAGAAGGAGGTACTCATTTTACTCAAGGGAAATAAAGAAACTTCAAAGTTGTGTGTGGGGAGGGGGGAGTGGGCACCAGATATATTGGGTTGGAGGGGGACCTGATTCTGGGAGCTGGGCACATAATGCGATGCATGGGTGATGTGATGTGGAGTTGTCCATTGAGAAACTGTCTGATTGTTACCAACCAATGTCACCCCATTAAATTTAACAAACTTCAAGGAGAAACTATTTAAAGTGGCCCCGGAATATGAGTAGAAATTGTTAGATTTTGGCTGGCGAAGAAATTGCTGGAAATGAAAATGAGTGAAGAGAGAAATTAAATGGCATGTTTGAGTGGGCAAGGGGTTGGGCAAGTGTAACAGGACCTCCCTGAGTAGATTGAGAGTTGAGTATTTATTAAGCAGTATAAACAAAGGGTCTGAGGCAAACAAAGGTGGTCTGAGGCCAGGGGTTTAGCAGGGGGAGGGTTTCATTGGTTGTTCTTGGTCCCGTATCTTGTTCTCATCGTCCACTGCAATCAGGTCCAACTTGCAACCTTCCATCATGCAATGGCCCTCTGTCTTCATGCATCTGGGGCCTTGGACAGTGGGGGTGGCAAAGATAGGTAGGTGGTAAAACAAAACAAGCAAATAACTGGCTTCTCTTTTTAAATAATTTTTTTCTTATGGCTTAGCTGGTGTTTGCCAAATAGACAAAAGGATGGGAATGTGTTGGGAGAGAAGATATTCTAGGACCAGGAGGAAGAATGATGGTGGGAAGGTGCGGAGATGTGCCAGAACCAGAGCAGACACAGGAGGGATTGGCTGGAAATGGGGCTGGGATTGACCAAAGTGGCTTACCAAAGCTTTATGTCATCTGCCTAGGAGTCTGAACTCTATTCTGAAGGTAGAAGAGAGACATTAGGGTGTCTAGGAGCCATACATTAATCTGATTGGATTTGAGTGAAGGAGATTTGATATTTTGAAGATATAAAACCAGTTTATTTTTTGATTTAAAAAAAAATTGAATCTTCATATTTTTAGAGCAGTTTTAGTTGATAGAAAAATTGAGCAAAAAGTACAATTCCCGTATTACCTTCCCCCCACCCCCCACACCCCCAGAGTTTTCCCTGTTATTAACCTCTTGCATTAGTATGGTACATTTTTTACTCTTAGTGAACCAATATTGCTACATTATTATTCACTAAAGTCAGTAGTTTATATTAGGTTTCACTCTGTTGCATAGTTCTGTGTGTTTTGACAACTTTATCCACCACTACAGAATCAGAGTACATAGTTTCACTGACCTAAAAATCCCCAATATGACACCTATCCATCTATCCCTCTAGCCCTGACCTCTGGCCACTACTGATCATTTTACTCTCTCTATAGGTTTTTCTTTCCCAAAATGTTATATAGTTGAAATAATTAATCTGTAGCCTTTTCTGATTTGCTTTTTCACTTAGTGTCTTTTTGTGGCTTGATAGTTCATTTCTTTCAATCACCAAATAATATTTTACTGTATGAATGTATTACAGTTTGTTTATTCATTCATCTATGGCAGGACATCTTGACTGTTCCAAAGTTTTTGCGGTTATGAATAAGAATGCAATAAACATTCATGTGCAAGTTTTGTGTAGATATATGTTTTCACCTCATTTGGATAAATACTCATGATCACCATTGCTGGATAGGAAGCCTATGTTTAGCTCTGTAAGACACTGCCAAGCTGTCTTCCGAACTGGCTGTACTGTTTTGTACTCATACCAAGAAATTAATGATTATTCTCATTACACATTCTCACCAGCACCTGGTATTTTTAGTGTTTTGAATTTTAGTCATTCTGAAAGGTATGTAGGGTTATCTTACTGATCTTTTCATTTTTCCAGTTCCCTAATGACATATGAGGGATGTCTGGGAAAAAAATCCAGCCATAAATGCCTCTATTTTTCATATTGCATGGATGAATACTTTTTGGACAGCCTTTATATGATGATGGGCATTTGTTCAGAAGCTTATTTGCCATCTGTATGTCTTCTTTGGTGAGGTGAATGTTTAGATATTTTTAATTTGATTGTTTTTTTTTATTGTTGAGTTTTAACAGTTTTTTGAATATTTTGGATACCAGCTTCTTATCAGATAATGTGTTTTGCAAAAATTTTCTTCTAGTTTATAACTTACCTTTTCATTCTCTTAACAGTGTCTTTTATAGAGCATACACTTTTAATTTTAATGAAGTCCAGATTATAAATATTTTCTTTCGTGGATCTTGCTTCTGGTGTTGTTTTTAAGTCAACTGTATTTTCTTTTTTCTTTTCTTTTTTTTACTTTATATTGAAGCATGATGTACATACAGAAAAAGGCACATAATGGTGAAGCTCACTGAATTTTCACAAATGGAACCCATGAATGAGCCACCAAAGTCAACAAATAGAATATTACCAAATGCTCAGCCATAAATTTGAAAGGGATGTTAACATAGGACAGCTACTTTATACTTTAAATAGTAGAAACATAAATTAAAATGACTTAAAAGAACAATTGTACTTAGAAGGGCTTTTACTGACTAGATTTTAATTACGTATCTTTAGGACATGAACCTTGTCTTAATTCTTTATTGAGTTGGCAGCACCTATTGAGTGCCTGGCACAAAGTAAGCAATTACTAAATAGTCAATGAATGAATTAACTAATGTAACAGGCATGATGTATTAAGGTTAAGAAAACAAATCATTTCTGTGGGCAAGATAAGGAACCAATGATGGAGAAAAATTGGGCATCATTAAATTGACCAAAAGTTAGACAGAAATCATTAATTAGTCATTATTTGTTGATCACATGTTCTATGTACTTCAGCAAGCAAATAAGAGGCTCTCAGCCGAGCATTGTTGTTGATGGGTGTGTGTATTGTGGGGTGATGAGGTGATACTTGTGGGGAGAAGAGTGGTGAGGAAGCATAGATCACTGGGAGTTTGTAAGATCGACCACTGGTTATTTGCTTGAGCTTAACATTAACTTAACTCTCCTTACAGTTTTTTATCTGTTCCTACCACTTTTAAAGGAAAATGTGGCAAAATGACTAAAAACTAATGACAGGCCACACAAATATATCATACTTCATAGTATACATAAGCGTGAAGTTATTAACAGAAGACTGTTTTTTCCTGGAATAAAGTATTTTTATGAAGAGTTGGGAGACTGATTGTTTCTTAGATCTGTAGAAGTCCAAATAAGACAAGGAACTAAGGCACAAAATATATTTGATCAAACGTAAGGAACATGTATTTTTTTTCCGGGAAGACAAAGTGCTGCAGTGAAGAGGGAAACTGCATATTTTTTTCTTGGAAACCCTCAACAAATAGAGAGACAGTGATCAGTTGTGAACAATTGAAGCACATACTAGCCCAGCAACAGAAACAGTCTCTGTGGCCACCAAATGCCATTTTACTTTACGAAAGAGCAAAAGTAATGTGAAAATTAAACAAGGTGTGATATACATAAGTTAAACTGTGGACATGCTGACAACATTTAATTAAATAGCAAAAACATAAAGACCCCAATGGAAGCACCATAAAAGATGCCTGTTCCATTTGTATAGCCACTCCACTGTGAAGCTGTGCAATGTTCTGCCTTTGAGATTGGGTATCAGTCATTACAAGTTGATATCATACAGTGGAAATGACTTTTATATTACCCAACACCCTATAAACCACTGGTATTTGCCAGGGAACTGAGGCTTCTCTGCAAACTCTAGAACATCACTTTTAGTTGCAAATTCTATCACCCTGATGCCATTTCCTAGTTTTATTTGATCTTGAAAAACATGTCATTATGTTTAATTTAGGAAAATGAGATTTCTTTAATTACTATCAGTAGCAGCTATTAGAAGCTCAATTACATTTGCAAATTCATTTTTAAAAGGTTTATGATTTTTCAGATAAAAAATTTCCAGTTCTAACTGCATATATTAAAAGGCACTGTTCCTCCCTATAGTGCCTATGCTTCCAAAAGAGAACAGATTTGACAGTGCAAAATAAATCATGCTAGAAGCTGAGGATTCGCCTAAAGAGAATTTAGAACGCTCATTTGAATAAATTAGGTATTTCATTAAATAAATTGGTTCATCAAATATGTTTACAGATTCTCTGCCTTTGGGGTTTCACAGACACTGAGCTCTACAGTGGGGAAGGTCGGGGTTACCAGTGGGAGCAGTGGCAGCTTGCTAACTAGGGGCACAGCTGTTTTTCATCCAGGGGCACGCCTAGCCCTGGTGTGAGCCCTCCAGTGAGTTACGTATCACCACGGTCATGTCTAGAGCAGCGTCTCCATGAAGGAGTGTAAGAGAGGGTCCGCATAACCTGCAATTGAATGGTCTCTTGAATGCTATCAGTGATTTCAGAAGCAACTCCAATTTTATGTGCTCGGAAGCTTCTTGTTCATACCATTAAACAGTTATTTCTCCAAGTCGGGTGTTGCCCTTGTTCTCAGTCACAGTAGCAGTAATAGGTTATTTTTCGCCTTATAGAGTCTAAAGAGATAAATAAAATAATTTATATATTGAGGTCTAGAAAAGGTTGGCAATGGAGGGCCCATAATAGAGCCTTTGCCGCCTTATGCATAATTAGAATGTATTTCATCTGTAGCATCTAGCCCTGCACCTTGTGTGTAGCAGGTATTTAATATATGCTAGTAGATGCTATTTGTTGGACTCTCCGCAAGTCAGAAGCAGCAATTTGCTGCATAGCAACAACACTGTTTGTCTGTCCACTTGGTGGCAATTGTGAGCTGAGGCATACAGGTGCTTCCTTGGAACAAGAAATAGAAAGCATCTTCTGAAAAACACGGGGGTTGGTTCAATGAATTGCTTCTCTGTAATGCAAAACCATCTTTATTGGCAATGTACTGCTAATAAAAATTGTAAATGCTCTTGTTGCTGTTTGTCATGAACAAATACACGCAGTTTCAAAAGATTTAAAATTATTGTTCCTTGAGTTCTTTTCTGCTGATAAACAGAAGGCGAAAAAGTGTCATAATTTATTTATATTGTTTGCATTTGAAGGGCTTGTTTTAGTGAATTGTATTTGGAAGTGTTTAGCTTTATTATTCTCAACTTACTTTAGTAGTCACCCAGACCGCTATGTACTTATTGATGCAAATTTGGGTTATAAGCTTTAGCAATTTGGTGTTTGAAAGGATTCTGGAAAAAGTTAGACATGGTACATTTCAGTGGCTATCTTATACGTGTTGCAGGCTGCTCATGCCTCATAACCTCCATGGGTTCCCATTGAGAGTTGTATTAAGAGAGCGAATCATGTGGTAAACAAATAATTGGAAGTCAAGTGTTTATGAAAGCCAGGAAACTTGTATTTCAGAGTGTGTAAAATAAGTCCCACATAAAAAGATGCCTTGCATTTGGGGTCTAAAAGTGCAACAATTTCATTTAAAAAAGAAAAGAAAAAGAAAGTACTAGTGCCATTTAAAATGGTCCTGGAACAGTAGTCTCATGAAACAAACTCATCGTTGTTTACATTTTTGATCCTCATTTCATCTAGCCACTGCTCTTTAATAGCTTTGTCACCAGGGAAGATGTAAAAATGAATATGAGCATATGGTTGCACTGGTTTGAAACAATAATAAAGGACAGAACCATATTAATTGTTCTTAGGAAGCTTACAATTCAATGGCTGCCTAATTTAATAAATTCTTGTTGTAGTGGAATAATTCATCTGTAAGAAACTTGTAAAAATTTTAACAAGCACTGAAGTGAATGCAATCTTTTCTAACTTTGATAGTAGTTTTTCACGCTGTCAGGAAAACTGCAATATGCTACAGAGTTGTTCGTCAATGCCTGAATTTGTTTCCATAAGAAAGTATTGATTACCAGCTGAAAAACATTTAATGTAACAGCAATCAATGAGTAACAGACAAAAGGAGACTTGGAAGTTAAGCGGTCTTTAAAATTTTGAGCTAATGTACAAACTCGAAAAGTTAAATTATTAGTAAAACAGTCCTGACCCAAGGGCTGTTACAAACTCTAGATGGCAAATTTTCTTTTTCTCCTGCATCAACTCAGATACTGTGGTATTGGAGATTTTGGTCATGGAAGATAGTTAAAACTTATTTAGGGAAAGCAGGGATGGCTCAGCAGGTTAAGCGCTCACTTTGAAGCCCCGAGGACCGAGGATCGAATCCCAGTTCCGGCCCAGGTGGACCCACATGCTGAACTGGGGTGTGCTTCCTGAATGCGGTGAGGCTCCCAGTTCAGTTAAAAAAACAACAACGAACTTATTTAGTGCATAGTAGATATTCAATATTTGGTAGATGGAGAAATAATTTTTTTGTTACTATCTATAATATGCACACTGAAGGATCTTACTGTACACTGTGAGTTGCACAATCTTAAAGAGTTGTTAGGGGAAGCCAGGATGGCTCAGTGGGTTGGGCGCTTGCTTGGCGGCCCCGGGGACCGAGGATCGAGGCCCGGCCCCGGCCCGTGTGGACCCATGTGCTGAACTGGGGAGCTCCCCCAGCTCAGTTCTCACTGGGGTGAAGACCGCAGCCCAGTTTCTGCCCTGTGCAGCCCTGCTTCCACCTGTGGAATGAAACTATGTGGAAAAACGAATGATGTGCAACTATGGAGACTGTTCTGGGCCCTCCCCCTTCTCTCTGTCTCTGTCTCTGTATCTCTCTCTCTCTGTCAAAAACAATAAAAATAAATCTTTAAAGAGTTGTTAGACTTAATATTTTATTTCAGCATCTGAGAATATATGATAGAAAAGCATTTAAAGGTGTCATCTACTGTCAATATCAAATCTCAGAGGCTTTTAGAATATTAAAGGAAAACAAAATATTCATATGCATAACTAATTATTTATACATACATTATGACTAATATTTAAGATTATCTAATGTTAAGGTTAGTTTTACATGCCCTTTAAAAATTTTGATGAATTAAAGTGACTTGAATAATCCCTAACACTATAAACACTGTGGCGACAAATGACTACTGACTCTGTTTTCGCTCAGGGAGAGGGAGGGAGTATTTATTTCTATTGAGAATAACAAGAGACATTGGCTGATGGCTCATCACCAAATGGTAAGATGTATTGCTGTGTATAACACAAAATTGGTGCCTCTGTACAGAGATATAATCACACAGGAATAGATTAAAAGATTTGTTCCTAGCACACTGACAAACATAGATATTACACGGTTTCCAGAATTTCCATCCTTTATGGAAAATGCAAACTTAACTTTTTGATTGTTGATAATGGCTACAATTTCATTAAATTTGGGGGAAGGTGAATCAGATTGTGTTTGCTTCTCAATTATAGTAAGACAGTTCCCCCACACCATGGTTTCTGGTGAGTTTATGAACTTGGGATAAAAGAAATACTACCTCCTGGAAAATAACTGATTAGAATTTATTCCTTTTTATGAGATGTCAACTGGTAATCTAGATTAAGGGTTCACAGACTATGGCTAAACTGTCCCCATTCCTTGCCTGTTTTGGTAAATAGTTTTATTGGAATATATCCATACCCACTTGTTAATGTATTATGTACACTGAATTTCATTCTGTAGTGGCAGAACTCACTCATCGTAACAGAGACTGTATGGCCCATAAAGCTGGAGATATTTACCATCTGGGTTCATATGGAAAAAGTTTACCAACCCCTGCTCTAGACAGTCATGCTTTGCCAACTCATTGATTGTGATCATTATAATATTCTTAATGGCAAAGCCTATGTTTCTTTTTTAAAGACGATCTATTAAAATTTTTTTTTATACCCTACAATCTCTAACAGGTCATGGAAAGGGAGAGCTTTGTGATAGTTGGTAAAAGTTTACTAGACCAGGAAAGAGACTCCTGGTACTTGTAAGAAGAGGCAGTCAAGCTCTATGGAATCAGACGGCCCTAGCTCAGATTCTGCATTTGGTATTTATTTCCAGTTGTCGTAGCTTCATCATCTTAAAATAACTGCTTTGGAAATAGTGCCTACTGTCCAGCATTGTAGTGTGGGTTCCATAGATATTACATAAAAAGTGCTTAGAACATGCAAATAGGATCATCAGTGCCACTCTTATTTGTGATGTAGGAATAGTCCTAATTTTTTTCTTTTGATTTTATTTTAATTCACTTGATTCATTCTGTAATGGCTTTGGTAATTTCTTCATGACTAGTAAGGTGCTCTTTAAATGTATGTATGGGTTTCTTTGTCTTTCACATCGAAGTGGCTACTGCCACAAGCCATGGTTCACATTTAATACCTGTGGCCACAATCTCATTGAAGAGATGGATCTCTTTTACTAAAAAAGTAAAATGAAATAAAGCCACAGAATCCTCATTCGTTTGCAGTTGTGCATTAATTTATTCAACAACTGCTTGTAAGCAATGTTCAGTGTATGGAACCCTTTGTAATGTATGGACTATGTGTAGTTCCTTCTGGTCTAAGAGGTGGGAGCTGTTCTTGGTATTTGGATGCGATGAATTGGCATGCCTAGGTAATGGCACATGTTTTACTTGACCATGGTAATTAATGGCAGTTAAATCTCATTAACTGGAATCATTTCTTTTATACACACACAAACACACACACACACACACACACACACACACATATATACATACATATCATATATGCACTTGTGTAGCAAAGCATCAATATTCTATACCTATAAAAGTGAAGGAACCACATTTCATAATATTCAAGTCTGGGTTAAAAAAAAGAAAGAAAAACTTATCTTTTAATGTTGCTTTCTGGTACAATTTACTTGGTGGGCTTTTAAAGATACTAATGTAATAATGATTAAAATGTTATACAATTTTGCCAGTCACTTTTACACCTATGTCAGTAGTTTAACTTTGAACTTATATACAAAGTCTTATATTTCAAAGGAAAGCAATTTATCAATGTATAGAAAAGTTTACATATAAATTTTATTGGTTCAGAATCAAAATTCTGCCAAGTTCTTGAAAATCTGTTCTTCTTTTAACTACCTGGGAAAGATAACTTCAAAGTATTGAGCATCTCTGCACAGCTACAAAGATTTGGGGTGGCTGGATTACCTTGGACATTTAGCAGCCTTTAGGACCTTAGTTGGACCTAGTGATCTAAAGTGCTTTTCTAAGTGTAAAGACTTTTCTTTCCCTTTGATTGTGAGACCTATAGAAAGGTACAGATAATAATGTGCCCATGCGGACACCTGGCTGAACAGCATGGCTATGTTCATTCAAGTCTGACTAAGACATGCAGAGAGAGAACACTTTCAAATAAGAGAAAGCTAAACATTCAGCCAGGAGTGGAAACTGGGGAGAAGCCAGGAGATTACAAACAGGGCACCTGAGAACACAATTTCTGGTGCTCACTTAAATTGCACACAGAAGAGCTATAGTCATGACCAGAAATTTCTACTGTGAGCTTTTCTATACACAGCCATGTGTCAGGCAGACATTCGATTAGTAGTAACGATAGTGTACATTGGCCTATTTTTCATGACTATTATTTATACTATGTGATGCCATGTTTTCTGTTCTCTTCCTTTTATGACTATCTTCTAACACTTAGAAACTAAGATTACCTACTGTCATCTTCCCTATTATGTGATTAACCAGGGGTTCTTGCACTTTAAAAAGAAGTACAGGTAGTCTTTTAAGAATATCTAATTTCCCCTATCAAAGATCAACTGTACACACTCAGCTCATGTATAGGACTTTAATATCTTGATAAAAATGACATTTCTGTTTAACCTTATATCCCTGAAAAAACGTGGGCTCTAATTATTCAATAAGTAATATTTTCAGTTTTTTTCTAATTTTGGTAATTGTATGAAATGAAATACTAAATCATTGAACCAAAACTTCTTCCACAGTGATATTTTTAGTATTATAGCTGACCTTTTTATAGAATGATAAAATGTGAAAGTTTGCATTTGCTAACAAGGATAAGGTAAACTGCTAAATATCATGTTGTTTTAAAATTTCAGGTTTTTAATATAATCTAGTGTAATATAATGGGAGCTGGCCATGTAAAAACCAATCAGATGTTCTTAGGGCCTTTTAACTGTTTGGAGAGACTTCAACAATGAAATTGGAAGTGCAAAGGTGTCCTAGTATGTTTTTCAAATGAATAAAAAGTACTTGTGAGCAATTAATATTAATTAACGGCGGGTCTCAAAAGCCATTTCTTTGGCAGATTTAAAATGAAAGCTTCAGTAGTACTTCCTATTGCCTGCTGTTGACATTATAATTATTCTCCTTTTTTAGAGGAGTGAATAATTATCAAAGCAAATATTCTAATTTTCCATATACATAATGATACCCATTCACTGAATAAGGACAGGAATATAAGAATTCAGATTACAGAAGAAAAGAATTATTTCTCTAAATAAGTTATTCCTCCTACATTTCTGTAAAATCTAGAAGGGTAAATGAAAAGAATAGTAAAATGTGCTATCTTTTTTAAAAAATGGAATTATAAATGCTTTTTAAGGAATCCACTGCAAATCCTCTTAAGAGAAGAAATTTTTGACTTGATAGGAGTAAAAGTGACTAGTCTGATAATAGATTTGAATATGAGTTTTAGGATTACATTCTCTTGACTGTTAGGAGAGAGCAAAAATGAGACCAAACAAAAGCAATAGTAAGGAAAAGAAGAAACAGAGCGAACTGTATCTATGAAGTTTATAAACCAAAGACAATCTCATTGCAATATCCTCAGAGTGATTGAAGACAGAAAATTGTAACTGATACAACTGCAAACTTAGAGGAAGCTGCCAACTAAGAAAAAGGAAGTAATGGGTTATCAAGAGGATTCCGTTTAAACCACCAAGAATGTATTGAGCACTTTTTGAATATTTGGTGATAATGCTAATATTCTATGGGGTTTCATTACCAAGAACAAGGCTCAGTTCTGCTTAAAGAAAAGCATGCTCTTTGAAGAGATAGGAGATAATAATTATATATGAAATGCTTAGCAAAGTATATGATATTATATAATTTAAAAAAACCCAAAAAACTAAGTTGACTATTAGGAGCACCACTGTATGGGATAAACCATGAATTAGGTGGGAAGTGAAGTAAGAGAGACATCAGAGTGGAGACAGCAGACCATGTGTTAACCTTTATAGTAAATACAGCTAAAGTTCAAGATCAGAATGTAGAAGAGAAAATAAAAGATGTTTGAATCTTCTGAAGCAGGCATGTCCAGCCCACAGCCCAGGACAGCTCTGAATGAGGCCCAACACAAATTCTTAAAACATGAGATTTTTGTGCGACATTTTTTTTTTAGCTCATTTCATCAGCTATTATTAGCTTTAGAGTATTTTATGTGTGGTGCAAAACAATTATTCTTCCAATGTGGCCCAGGGAAGCCAAAAGATTGGACACCACTGCTCTAAAGTAAGGAGCAAGGAGAAGAAATATAGTGATTCAAAGTTTGAAATGGAAACTAAATCTGCTAGAGAAAGCCACTTATTCTCCACTTGTCATTGTGGAGTAAAGATAGAAAAGGAACAGAGAGTGGCCGGTGAAATGGGGAATAAGTAAATCTAGGTCACTCTGAAGTACATAAATTGGTTCAAGGCCGAGAACTGGAAGTTAAGAATCCCTGAGAGAATTGAAACCTCCCTTTCTTGTATAAAATATACTATATCCACAGTACAGAAAAGAGTATTTAGGACTTCAATCAAGTAGGATGGCACTTAATAAAATTGACTTCTGAGAACCCCTAGAGGAAAAGAATAATTAATAGCTACTGATCATTGTGATCAATTAACATGACAACAGAGAAAGATCTGTGACCAGAGGAAGAGAATGAATCATTGACTTCTTATAAAAGGATCCAGTGGCGGGTAATTGAAGCTGCTTTCTACTTAACGTTGAGAATTGAGCCTTTTGACTAAATAAAGGAAATGATTGGGGTAAAGAAAAGAGTGTATCTGAATTAGGCTGTTGACTATGGACACGAGGCTTACTACTCACTTCATTTCTTTTTTTTTTTAAATATATTTTTATTTATTTATTTTTGACAGAGAGAGGAGAGAGAGAAAGATACAGAGAGAGAACTGAACTGGGTAGCTCCCAGTTCAGTATATGGTTCTGCACGGGCCGGGGCCGGGATTCGATCCTCGGTCCCCGGCGCTGCAAAGTGAGCGCTTAACCCACTGAGCCATCCCGGCTTCCCCTCACTTCATTTCTTAATCAGTGTCTTGCTTTCTTGGTTAGCCACTCAAATTCATCAGCTTTTCAAAGATTTGGGAGGAAATGTTTTTCTGAGGAGCTTGTTGAAGTCAGGAAGTCAGTGAGCCAGAAAACCCTGTGGAAAGACCTTTTCCATCCAACTCTAGGAACCATTGCTAATAAATGACAGTAATAAAAAAGTCACTGCTTGTCCCTGTTCTGGTAGTAGTTCACTTCTGACATCCACCCTGAGGAAGGATTATCTTGCTCAGACATCATTTGGATTCTGTCATTCTCCGAAGATCTACTGAGACTTACAATTGTTTGGGAACCAAATTAAAACCATTGCCTCTGGGGTCTATGCGTCACCACCTCTTCCCAGTTGTGTAATGTCCAATGTTATCATTGTAACATTGCCTTGACTTTACACTAGCAAAGAAAGCCGTTCCCTTAGCCTCTTAAGTCTGCAGGTTTACCCACCTAGTTGTCCATACAAGGATGCCGATTACTTTTATCTTTATCAAGTGAAATTCATACTATGATGCACTCCCAATAGCTTATAGACACTGTGTTCATTTCATTGTACTCATCATATCATTAGTAATTGTTTTTCTTGCTGTTGCAAGGGAGGAAAAAGCCCCCTATGTCCTCTTTGGGCCTCTGGTTGGGCCTAAGAATTAAAATGATATAACAGGTTAAAAGGAGAAAGGCATACAAATTTTATTGAATTTTACGTGTATACAGGAGCCTTCACAGGAGAATGAAGACCACGAGAAGTGATCAGAGCAGAAGCTGTTATACCTTTAGACAAAGAAACAATCTAGTGAAGAGTAGACAAAGACAAGACAGAGAGGCTTGGGTTAGGGGTAGCAGGTGGTGATGAAATTACTAGGAATGTTCGGGCTAGTTTAACAAGGTTTGTATCTGTCTCAGCCCCAAATTCTCTGTCTCTAAGGGTAAGAATGTCTTCCTTACTCCTGGGTATAGGAAAGGCTCCTCTCACATGAGGGTTTTATAACTTGCTTCAGGAAAGAAGGACAAAGGGATCAGGGAGGTCATAGAGACCTTCTTGCTTTTGCTGTTTTCTTGAACTCCTTCAGTTTAAGGTACTAAATCTGCTGAAGTGCCATATTTGGTGGTAACATGTTCTAACCCCCTCACTGTGATTGTGGTTTATTTCATGAATACATAAAATGTGAGGGTTGAAAGAGACCTTAGCGTTTTAGAAAGAGGTCCAAAGAGGGTAATTGTATTTCCCAAAGTTGCATAGCAAGTTAATAGGAGAACCAAAATGATAATAACCCAGACTACTAGCTTCCTGCTTTCCCTACCATAGGAATCATGATGGTGAAAATCACGACAGTTACAGTGATGAAAAATGTGGGAAGTGAATCAATATATAACTTTCTGTCCTATTTATTTCAGCTGTGTGATGATATAAATCAAAACTGAATTACTTTATATTGTGAATGCAATATTACTATTCTTCACTTGTAGCCCTAGTTGAAAATAATAAAGATCACTGACTATAAGCAAAGGACAACTTAATTTTCTCTCTTGGTAGGATACCATATTTTGTTATAATTTGTTCCAACATACCTTTATAATCCATGTCAATTTTAACATGCCAAACTTTCATTTTCTTCTGTTTTCTGCACAACCCATCTTGAAAGTATTCCTCCCTTAAAGTTCATGTATGTATCCATTTGCTAAGTAATAAACCTATACACAATTTTTGCTGAAGAAAATGTAATCTCATGGAGTTATTCACCTGAGGCACTTCTCTTTATAAAGCTCCTGTCTAGCAGGCTAGTATTGAGGGCATTTTTTAAAGATCCTCCTAAGTGCCCATCTGTCTTCTTTACCTTTGGAATTTCTTTCTCCCGCCTCACCCTCTCCTTTATTATTTCTCTCACTCACCTTTTCCTCCCTCCTCTCATTTAAAAAACAAACAAAGAAACATGTGAGAGAGAGAGAGAGAGAGAGAGAGAGAACAAAAGCGTTGTCTGTCTTTCACAGTGTTATCAGCACTGCGGATGTATATTGTGCAACTTCTATCCTAGCATCTCAAAATCTGATTCTGATTCTTCTATTACAACCAACAGTACAGGCTTTAAAAAAAAAAATCAATTCTTAAATTTCTTATCTATGCTTCTAGGATAACTGGATTTTTTATACCTAATGGGTATATTGAATTCAGGGAACCTTATGGGGAAAATATATTGCAATTTGTGCAAAAAAGAAAAAATGTGGCCGCAATTAGATGTAATAAGTAATGCTTAACTTAGACCTATTTTACATTGGCTTGATAAAAATGAGCTAATATAGAGTTTTTTCTTTAAAAACTCGTTTTCATAAAATTATAACAGTTTAATTGTGTTGCTCTTGTGTGCTTACTTTATGGACTTCTAAAGAAAGCACCTGTCTATTTTAGATTGACTAGATAACAGTAGTGAAGGTGGGAAAATTTTGTAAAATGTAATGTGCTTGCGAATTCAAGATTTTTCTCATAGAACTTATTTCAGAGTTAGAGGGAACAATTGAAGAAGAACAAGATGGAACGTACATCCACTTGGAAGAAGCTTTTGTTGAAAAAAATATGCAAGCCTGCCTTTTGAATGAGAGTAAAGCCCATGTCTCTAAGGAGAGGATGAAATGTGGCTGGCAAAGTTTCCTGTGGACTTCAACTCAGCCTTAGAGATGTTGGGACAGGAATTTAGTAAGCCAGATTTCTGTGACATTGCCTTTTACTTTGCTTTAGTACCTAGTGGTACCATGTAAATAACACCGAGCCATTCTCTATCACTCCCTTTCACTATCCCTGCTGTGAATTATTCAGAGCAAACCTGTGGGAGAAAACCAAAATTACTTTTAAGTATATACATCAGTTTACACCCCGGATACAGCTAATACAACAAAATAAAAACTTGGGCCAATTTATTGATATACTATCTTGCTACTTTTAGCCATGTTTTATAATTTGGGTTTTTTTGTTTTTTTTGTTTTGTTTTCATATTTGGAAAGTAGGTGTGGCTTACTGTCAAGTTTTAATAGTTTAACTGAAACGTGTACCATTTAAAGTGAATGTATTTTAGTAAACATCTTTTGCATTCATTAGTCTTAAAATTCCTTAAAACTTTCTCTATATTGTAAAAGTATCATTTTATTCATATTTCAAAAGACATTAACCAATTAAACAGAAAGATTATTTATATGAAAAACTTTCTTCCTTAGTAGATTTTGGGGATTCTTTAATAAAGTGATGAGTGAATCTGTGTAGCTTTTTTTTCTTTCCTTTTTTTAATTATTAGTTTCAAGTGTACAAAACAACATAATTACACATTTATATAACTCAGAAAGTAATATCCCTATCAAATCTACTACCCATCTGCCACCTTACATAGCTATTATAATACCATTGATTATACTCCCTATGCTACCATGACTATGTATACTACCATATACTGTCTGTAAAGTAACCAGACATGTAACCGTTCTAGTTATATTGAACAGGAGCTGGATTTTTTTTCAGTACAGTATATACACGTTTATATATTTATGTATTTATATATATAATTATAGTTAACATACAATATTATTTTTTTATATTCGTTTCAGGTGTACAGGCAGTGGGTAGGCATTTATATAATTTATGAACTCGTCCCCTTGATAAGTCTAGTGCCCATCTGACACCATGCATTGGTTTTACAACATTATTGATTATATTTCCCATACTGTATTTCACATCCCTGTGACTGTTTTGTGAAAACAAATTTTTATTTCCTAATTCTTTCACCTTTCTCACTCATCCTTCTAACCCCCTTCCCATCTAGCAACCATCAGTGTGTTTTCTGTATTTATAAGCCTGATTCTGTTTTGTTTGTTAATTTATTTTTTTCTTTAGAGCCCACATATAAGTGGGATCATATGGTATTTGTTTTTCTCAATGTGACTTATTTCACTAAGCATAATAGCCCTTCGGTCCAGCCATGTAAGATTTAATTCTTTTTTATGGCAGAGGAATACTCTATTGTGTGTTAGTGTGTGTGTATGTATATATGTACACATATATTCTTCATCCATTCACATATAAATGGGCATTTCAATTGTTTCCATATCTTGGCTATTGTGAATAGCGATGCAGTAAACACAGGGGTGCATGTGTTTTTTTTTAATTAGTGTTTTGGATTTATTAGGATAAATACGTTGGAGTGGAATTACTGGATCACAAGGTAGTTCCACTTTTAATTTTTTGAGAAACCTCCATACTGTTCCTATAATGGCTGTGCAAATTTGCAGTTCCACCAACAGTGTACAAGCATTCCCTTTTCTTCACATCCCCACCAACACTTACTGTTTGTTGATTTATTGATGATAGCATTCTGACAGTGAGGTGGTATTTCATTGTGGTTTTAATTCGAAGTTCTCTGATGATTAGTGACATGGAGCATCTTTTCATGTTTATTGGCCGTCTATATGTCCTTTTTGGAGAAATGTCTGTTCAGGACCTCTACCCATTTTAAAAATTGGATTGTTTGTTATTTTGATTTTGAGTTGTATGAGCTTTTTATAAATCTTGGTTATTAACTCCTTATCACTTACATCATTGGCAAATATCTCCTCCCATTTAGTAAGATGGCTTTTTGTTTTATTGACCTTTTTTTTTGCTATGAAAAAATTTTTTTAGCTTGATGTAGTCCCATTTGTTTATTTTTTCTTTTGTTTTCCTTGCCCAAGGAGATATATCAGTGACAAATATTACTAAGGGTTATGTCTGGGAGTTTATTTCTTATAATATTTTCTAGGAGTTTTATGGTTTTGGGTCTTACATTTAAGTCTTTAATCCATAGAAGTTTATTCTTACATATGATGTAAGAAGGTGGTCCAATTTCATTTCTTTGCATGTATCTGTCCAGTTTCCCTGACTCCATTTATTGAATACACTGTCTTTACCCCAGTGTAAATTCTTGCTTCCTTTTCCATGGATTTACTGACAACATAGACATGGTTTTATTTTCTGAGCTCTCTATTCTGTTCCGTTGATCTATATGTCTGCTCGTATGCTAATACCATGCTGTTTTGATTACTATAGCTTTGTAGTATAATTTGATATCAGGTAGTGTAGTACTTCCAGCTTTGTTCTTCTTTCTCAGGATTGCCATGGCTATTTTAGTTCTTTTTGTGGTTCCATATACATTTTAGGGTTCTTTGTGCTAATTCTGTGAAAAATTCCACTGTGGATTCAGGGATTCCACTGAATCTATAGATTGCTTTGGGAAGTATGGATATTTTAACTATATTATGAGATTTTTTTTTTCTGCATGGTATATGTTGAATTTATTTGTATCTTCTTTAATTTCTCCTTTTAGTGTCTTATAAATTTTCTGAGTAAAGGTTTTTTATTTTCTTGGTTAAATTTATTCCTACCGGTAGGCAATTTAAAAATGCAATTGTAAGTGGGATTGTTTTCTTAATTTCTCTTCCACTTATTACTATTGGTGTATAAAAATGCAACCAATTTCTGAATATTAATTTTGTATCCTGCTACTTCATGAAATCCATTTATCATTGGAGAAATCTTTAGGATTCTATGTATATAGTACCATGCCATTTGAAAATAATGACAGTTTTTCTTCTTCTTTTTTCCATTTAAATGCTTTCTATTTATTTTTCTTGTCTGACTGCTGTGGCTAGGACTTCCAGTACTATTTTGAATAAAAGTGGTACAAGTGGGCATTCTTGTCTTGTTCCTGATCTTAAGGAACTTTTCACCATTGAGTATGATATTAGCTGTGGGTTTGTCATACATGGCACTTATTAAGTTGAGATATGTTCTATTTTCACTTTCCTGATGATTTTATCATAAATGGATGGCAGACTTTATCAAATGCTTTTTCTGCATCTATTGATATGACCATATGATTTTCATTTTATATTTTGGTTAGGTGCTATGCCATGTTAATGGATTTGCAGGTATTGAACTAACTTGCATACCAGAAATGAATCCCACCTGATCATGCTATATTATATTAATGTATTGCTTAATTTGGTTTGCTAATATTTTGCTGAGGATTTTTTATTTATTAATATTGACCTATAATTTTTCTTTCTTTGTTTTTTGGGTGTTTTTTTTTTTGTTTTTTTTTTTGGTATTGTCTTTGTCTGGCTTTGGAATCAAGGTAATGGTGACCTCATAAAATGAACTTGGGAACCTTCCCTACTCTTGGATTTTTTGAAATAGTTTGAAGAGAATAGGTGTTAATTCTCCTTTGAATGTTTGGTTCAATTCACCTGTGAAACCATCTGGTTTGGGACTTTTAGTTGTTGGGATCTTGTTGATTACTAATTCGATTTTGTTGGTAGTGATCAGTCTATTCAGATTTTTTGTTTGTTCTTGATTTAGCCTTGGGAGATCACATGCTTCTAGGAATTTATTCCATTTACTCTAGATTGTCCAGTTTATTGGGGTATAATTGCTCATTTTATTTTCTTATAATTTTTTTTTGTATTTCTGTGGTGTCTATTGTCACTTCTGTTTCATTTATGATTTTATTTATTTGGGACCTCTGTCTTTTTCTTCTTGATGAGTTGGGTTAAAGATTTGTCAATTTTATTTTTTTCAAAAATCCAGCTATTGGTTTCGTTGATGTTTTGTATTGTTTTGTTTATTGTTGTTTTGTTTCTTTGTTTTTTGTCTCTATTTCTGCTTTGATCTTTAATTATTTCATTTATTTATACTCACTCTAGACTTTGATTGCTGTTATTTTTTCAGTTCCCTTAGATAAAAAGTTATCCTGTTTATCTGAGATTAAAAAAAAACACAACGTAGGTATTCCTGCATCACTATGAATTTCCCTCATAAGACTGTTTTTACAGGGTTCCGTGGATTTGGGGTCATTATGTCACTTACCTGAAGGTAACTTTAAATTTCTTCCTTAATCTCATTGTTGAGTCATTATTTAGTAATGTGTTATTTAGACTTTGTATATCTGCATGTTTTTTGTTTGTTTTGTTTTGTTTTAGTAATTGATTTCTGGTTTTATACTATTGAGATCAGTGAAGAAGCTTGATATGATTTTATGCTTCTTGAATTTATTGAGACATGTTTTATGCCCTAACTTGAAATCTGTCCTGGAATATTTTCATGTACACTTGAAAAGAACATATTCTCTGCTGCTTTGTGGTGCAGTGCTCTAAAGATATAAATTAAATTTATCTGATTTAGCATGTCATTTAAGGCCACTGTTTCTCTGTTGATTTTGTTTAGAAGATCTGTCCCTTGGTATCAGTGGGTTGTTAAATCCCGTTATGATTGTGTTACTGTTGATCTCTGCCTTTATGTTGGTTAATACTTGCTTTATGTATTCAGGTGTCCCTATATTGGGTGCATAAATGCTTACCAGGGTGATGTCCTCTTGTTGGATTGATCCCTTTATTATTATGTAATGTCCTTCTTTGTCTCTTATTATAGTCTTTGTTTTAAAGTTTATTTTGTTTGATATAAGTATTGATATCCCATTTTTTCTCATTTCCATTTGCATGAAATAACTATTTCTGTCCCTTTACTTTTACTCTTTTTATATCTTTCCATATGACAGCATATACATGAGTCTTGTTTTTTGTATCCATTCAACTTCCTATGTCTTTTGATTGGAACATTTATGCCATTTACAATTAAAGTGATTATTGACTGGTACATAGTTTTGCCATTTTCTTATTTATACTTTTCATCTTCTTTTATTTATTTGTTTTCTTCTTCTCCTTAGAGAAGTTATTTTAACATTTCTTGTAACAGTCATCTGGTGGTAGTAAATTCCTTTAGATTTTTCTTGTTTGGGAAGTGCTTCATCTCTCCTTCAATTTTAATCCCTTGACAAACAGATATTTTAGATATTGTCAAGTGTTTATTAAACCATTGTAAACATTGATGTCTCTGAGACATGGGCAGATTTAATTTGCTTTGAATGCAGTTATAGTGTAAATATTATCAAGAAATAATTATGGGGAAGCTGGGATGGCTCAGTGGGTTAAGTGCTCACTTTGCAGCCCCGGGGACCGAGGATCAAATCCCGGCCCCAGCCCTTGTGGAGTCATATGCTGAACTGGGGAGTACCCCCAGTTCAGTTCTTACCGGGGTGAGACCCCGGCCCAGTTCCTGCCCTGTGCAGCCCCTCGCCCACCTGTGGAATGAAACTATGTGGAAAAACTGATGATGTACAATTATGGAGACTGTTCTGGGCCCTCCCCCTTCTCTCTGTCTCTGTCTCTGTATCTCTCTCTCTCTCTCTCTCTCTCTCTCTCTCTATATATATATATATAT
>PVKE010020229.1:0-27685 GCA_004027555.1 Craseonycteris thonglongyai
AATAGACCGCCTCTCTGACTCTGGCCAATCTGAGCAGGCTTTTTACTAGAACACAGTGTAGCTTCGGGTACAGAACATGTATAATTTGCATGCATAAAAAGCCTGCTTGGATTGGCTGAGTTAGAGAGGCGGTCCGAGCAGCCTTGCAGTGATTGGTGCGGGATCGAGTTGGAAAATTCGTTTAGTGGCACATCCAGACGATTTTCAGGATATACTCGGCGTATAAGATGACCCCCGATTTTCGGTTGACCTTTTTTCGTTTCAAAAGTCATCTTATACGCCGGAAAATACGGTAGGTTAACGTGTCTAACCAGGACACAAGTCATGTGGCTGCTGCTGGCCCAGAACCACCCTTGGAGAACAGCTGAGATACTGTGTGAGCACAACACAGGATAATACTATGTAGGTTGGCCGCCCCCTAGTGTTCCTGTGTTGTATCACATAAACAGGATAATTATGGGCCCCTTCAAAGTCATAGGAAGTCAGTGTCCCCCTGTGGGGTAACAAGAGTAAAAGAAATATAATCTAGAGATTTCAGTTCATGGGAGACATGATTTTCCCTGTAGTAAAATTGAACCTCTGGATTTTCTATGAGGAAAAAGTTCATCTTTTCCTCTCATAGACCAAACTTAATATACTTTCAAAGTTCTCTGAAATGCCCTTAAGAGACTCCAATTGTGTAGTTGTGCACTATATAAAATAAAGAAAAGTGGTCTATTCTCTAGGGCAGAATAGACTTAAACACATTTATGAAACTTGCACCAAGTTTGATGTCCAGTGTGTAGGAGGTATGCAGTAAATGTTGAACAAACATCAAACATTAATCAATACTGTTCACATCAAACTAATAAGAGCACTCGTTACTTGAAATCCTGGCTTCAAGAGCAACTAGACATGCCTTGGTGAAGACCAAAAAAGGGCAATTTCCACTGAATATGCCAATACATAGCCTTTTAACTGAAAAACCCAATAAAATCCTAGTACGGTATCATAGAATTACACATAAAGTGATGGCAACCCTGTTCTAAAGGCCTTGGAGGTACAAGCCTTCCAAGTGAACCATTGTTTGGCTCCCTCTAGTGGTGTGTTTTAGTCACAGATTTGGAACCCTAGCAACCACCCAGGGGTTCAACTTTCCTCAAAATAACACCCTGCTTTTTACCTTTCAAGGTGGCACACAAGCCTTATTAACCTGAGATTTTAAGAAAATTGCTGCATCTGTTTTTCTTTTCTACCAAAGTCATTCAAGGAATTCTATGTGAACCCTAAACTATTCCTTGCGTGCTTCTTACTGAAGCAGGGTGGAGGGGTGCCTTCATGACAAGCACTTACTGTTAATTCGTAGTTTGATATTTCTAGTAATGTTGTATCGTGTGCCTTCGTGGACAAACGTCAAAGCACAGGTGTAATAGCCCACGTCCTCCACAGACACATTGTGTATGAGTAAGCGAGTCATTCCCTTCACACTTTGAAACTTCTTGTTGTCTTCATCCAAAGGGACAGAATCCTTAAAGGAAATGTTTTTCAGAGTTACGCTATATACTAAGTGACATCTCAAAAGCTATGAGTAGCATCAGTATTATCAATCCATGTTGGAATTGCAATCCAAGAATTGCATTGTTAGTTACTTTGCAAATATTGTACTTTGGACAGATTTTTAACTCTTTTTTAAGAGATGGAATTTAACATATAAAATGAAATTGCTGGATTTGTTTAACCACAGTGTTTAAAGCATATATGCTTATGCACAATGGGGGAAAAAAGAAACTCTTTCTTCTTTGAATAAGTAGGCCATTTAAAATACAGACACATTTATGGCCTAACAGCTGCCCATAGACCTTAGAGGAGCCCCAGGGAAAAGTACTATTACATAGTCTGGTAACTTTGGAAAACCATGTTTACAAGAGATAATGTTACTGCAATTACTTTAAAAATCATTTCATTTTAGGAGTTATTAGAGATGGAGAAAAATTTGTAAGAAAAAACTAAGTGTGAGAAATTAGGCCACACTTTTCATGTGGACAAAAGATACTATGGGTTCTGCAGAATAGAACCCTCAAAAGCAAAGCCTTCTGTCACATAGAAAACACAGGATGGGATTTGAGAAAACATCCTAGTGAGCACAAAATGTTCTCAGGAACATCTCTTTCAAAACCATGATGACTGAAAGCTTGCAACAGTCAAATATAACCTTGAGTCATTTCATATTCTTATTCTGAATGGGAACACTCATATAACCGGAAGCATTTGCTCACCACATGGCTTCTAAGGTATTACTTTACAATATATTTAATTAAAAGAAGAAATTTTATTGTTTAACATGAATGGTCAAATATGAAAAAAGCCTCACAGGGCCCAGCACCACAGTTCTTCCAAGGTCTATAGGTCACCAGGACCGCCCTGCATGGCAGTGATGAGTGGGGCCTCGTGGGTAAGAGTTTTGACTTCACCATCTACCAGCAGTGTGACCTTGGGCAAATTTCTTCCATTCATGTATCTCCATTTCCTACTGTGTAAAATAGAGCTATTAACAGCCCCTTCTTCATTGGGTTACATATCAGCCAGTTTAGAACAGAATTGTACATAGTACATGCTCATTAATGATTAGCATCCTTAGGTAGGGAACAAATCTCAGTAAGCCCCACCATGATATCCTTATCCCAGAGTTACTGAAATCCATGTATGTGCCCAGCCCTGCAGTAGGCACTTCATACACAGTATTCCATTTAATGTTCCAAACAGTCCCAACCAGTAGGAATGACTACTTACCGCTCTGCACAGGAAGTAGGTGTGAGAGTTGAAATAACTTGGCCAAGGCCTAAGGTGACCAGATGTTAACATTGGTAAAGCGGGACACCATTGACTGGGGGGAAGGGGGTTCTTGATGAAAAATTTGGTCTATCTCCCTCCGTTCCCTAGCTTGTCATGCATTCTTTCCAAAAATCAGGACATTTTTAAAACGCTGCGGGACGCGGGACAAATTGTTAAAAATCGGGACTGTCCCACCAAAAGCGGGACGTCTGGTCACCTTGCCAAGGCCACACAACAGGAGAAGGAAGGAACAAGGTTTTACACTAAGATTGGTCAACTCCAGAGTACGTGCTCCATCCTCTCACATGTCCTCTTTATACTCTTCCTAAGCCAAGCGTGAACTTATTTCATAACTGGACTGGCTATTTCATAGAGACTACATTCATACTTTCAGAAAATCACTTAAAAGTTCCCAATGTTAAACGAATAGTCTATATGTTTCTTGAAGTTGTAATACCAGTAAACCAGTTAATCTGTATGTTTGTTTTTTTCTGAAAAGGTATGTTTTAATCATTATGACAAAATCATAGGTAATGTCAATTGAGATTACATTGAAAATTAGATTCATGTAGACTGAGGAAGAACACATATATTTTTAAGTGAAATGAAGTTCCTCACAACAAATAAAGTTTTACACAACAAAAATACCTTTAGTGCTTTTGTTGATTAGCAAAGTAGTGCTATGTAAAAAATATATATATATTATGTAATACTGACTTATAAAAAGTCAAAAGTGAGTCCTTCTTTGTCCCCAAACGTGTTTTAACATTTCAATGTATATTCCACCAGATTTTTAAATACATGTAACCATATTGTTATATAAATGGGAAATATAATATATACCATTGAAAGCCTTTTAGAAACTATAATATTGTAATTTTCTTTCCATATTAGCACATATGAAATTATCTCATCTTTGTAAATAGTAATTTGATATTCCACTGTTTCCATGAGAGGAAATTTGTTTATTATCCATTCCCTAATGATGAATATTTTCTTGTTTCTTGTATCATAAACAGTGCTGCTAGAAGAGTGTTAGTATGTAGTGTTATATATTTATCTCATTATTTCCATGCAAGTTTTTTTAAATGAACCTAATTCTTGATTAAAGGGTTAAATTCCATTAATGATTACACAATTAAGTATACTTTCCAATATCAATCTATGGTCTCTATGCAGCTCACTTTTTCTGTAAAGGGCCAGATGGTGTTTTAGGCCTGCGGTCCTCATGGCCTTTGTTCAACTACTCAACTCTGCCATTGTGACTTGAAAGCGTGACAACAAGTGGCCATGGCCATGGCCCAGCAGCACTTTACTCATGGGCACTGAAATCTGAGTTTTATATCATTTCACCTCATACACTATTATTCTCCCTTAAATATTTCTCAATTTATTCCATCTATCAGGGCATTGACTCTGGATGGTGAGCACATAACGCAACACACTGACGGTGTCATGTAGAATTGTATACCTGGAACCTATGTAATTTTTACCAACCAATGTCACCCCAATGAATGTAACAATTTAGATAAATAAATAAATAAATAAATAAATAAATAAATGTTCTTTAGTTTAAAAAAGTGAAAACTCTCTTTAGCACGTGAGCCACACAAAAACATGTGGCGCCCCCATTTGGCGCTGGGCTGCGGTTTGCCCTCACCGAGTCTACATGTGTGACGTGATGATGGTCTTTATTCAACCAGGCAAGAGAACAAACTGTCTCAATTTACTCCTTAAGCCCAAAGTTTAGCTATCAAGAGCTTTGAAAAAACTCTAATAGGAATATAAAGTTGTTAAATAAATCATTGTTTTCTAAATTTTAATCGACACATAACAAAGTTAAAAGCTACTTTTTTTTAGCTGTTACTTACTGGATTCACTTCACTTTCTGTCTTCTCGAATCACTACTCTGAAGACTCTTATCCAAGACACATAAGGAATAATAGAACATATTAATCCTGGCCCTTTTTTAATTAACTAGTTAAAAAAATAAATAAATATAAAAGCGAATGTGTTTGTTTCAGAATGGGTAGTTTATATCTTTCCTATGGCTAGTAAAACACATTTTAATTAAAAGGTATGTTTTAAAGACGTACCTTGTACCATTGAATCTTCATGTCAGTTTTATTACGGGTGAATTCACTCAGTTCAGGACAAACTAATGACCCAGAGGTTGACAAGGTAAGAAATTGCGGGTATGAGATGAAAGGCAAGGAAGCTTCTGTCTTCTCAAAAACCCTAAGCTCAGTAGACATTTCATCACAGTAAGAGGCGTTTCTGATTTAAAAAGGAAAAAGTCATAATAAATGGCAGGGCAAAATAAAGGTAAAGCTAAATGAAATTAAGAACAATTTCCCCAATCCCATTAAATTCTGCATTCTGCATTTTCTTGATTAGTATGGTCATACTTCCATCCTTGGTCCTTCTAAATCCTTGGGGACAACAGTAGCACACTATCATAATTGTTATGGAGAAAAGGTGACATATTTTGCATTTTACCCAAAGACCCTTCACAAGACTAATATCAACCCCACCAAGGCCCACTAAGAACTCCCCAAGCAAAGGGTTCTAAATCTTTCCAGATTCTGGGGCAACTTGAGCAAATGTGCCAACTCCTTGGTCCAGGGAACTATATCCAAATGAAGGGATTGTTTCCTAAGAGCTACCACTGTCTCCATATAAAGAAATTTCCCTTTCCTTCTCTATGGAAACATTTACCAACTGAGGTCTAAGTTCAGAAAACTGCTGAGAACTTAGTATAAAATCTCTAAAAGCTTTTGTAATATTGCATGGGAGAAATTAACTTTGCAAGTTTGTTTGGTTTTTTAATTTTTTTGGTTGGACTAACTATAACCTCAGTATCACAATTCTATCAAGACCCTAGAACTGGAGAAAAGATAGAGGCAAAACATTTATAGAAACATGGAGGAAATGTAGGGAAGGACAGAGGGTAGTAATTAGAACTTTTTTTTTAATAGAAAAAGACATAAAAATATAAGTATCTCACTAAACTTCTGGCTACTTAAGAAACACAAGACATCAACAAAGACAATGTGAATGTGTGTTATACAAAGATTTGCACAGCAAAGTGGAAAGCCATTAATATCCAAAGAAGAAACAAAAGTATGAAAAATATCTATGAAAGAAAGAAATAAGTGATAAAAGCTTACTACTGAGATGTAAAAATAATTAATTCAAACTTGTATGTCAATATCTCTGTTATATTTTATATGTGGCTGAAAGACAGAAAGAGATTAATATTTTATGCACAAAGAAATGCAGAAAGTTAACTGCCACCTTGAAAATGCATAATCTCACCAGAAATGAAAGAGATGCAAATGAAGACAAATCTAAAGGACAGTGCACACCTGAGAGCAGCCAACCTGGAGGCTCCTCGCAATGAATGACATGGTGCCTGCCCGGCCTGTCCTGGGAGCTCTGCTTACATTATTTTATTTTCCAACACTGTGAGTTAAAAATGACTGTATCATTTTTAGATGAGGAACATTAGGGATACAGAAATTAAGTAATTTCCTAAGGCTGTTTAGCTACTAAACAGTCAAACAAATAGAGCTCTGGAGAAGATCTTTAAATGAGGGCAGTATCTCCAGAAACTAAGCTTACTAGACATATTAAGTTACAATTACAAACGCGGGGAAGCCGGGATGGCTCAGCCGGTTAAGCACTTGCTTTGCAGCCCCAAGGATCAAGGGATCAAATCGTGGACCCATATGCTGAACTGGGGTGTGCTTCCTATGCAGGCGACCCCCAGTACAATTCTCATCCTCCAACCCCCCACTCCACCCCCACCCCCGGCCCTGGTTTATCCCTGGCTTGAGGGGACGTGCCTCCAATGCAGGAGGCCCCTATCACAGCTCCTACCCTGCTTGGCCCCCACCCACTTATGTGGAACAAAACTGTGTTGAAAACTAATGACATACAACTAATGGAGACTGCTCGGGCCCTCCCCCTTCTCTCTGTCTCTCCCTATCTCTGTCTCTCTCCGTCAAAAAATAAAATAAAATAAATCTTTAAAAAACATGTTACAAACACATTCACATTATGGATCTGAAATTCCCCATTAGCAACATATTCCATAAAAGTAACCCAAACTCAAGAGGGGTGGTGGAGTAACTTGATCCCCGTTCATATTCCCCCTGAAGTGTGGTAACCCCACAGCCAAAAGGTGGTAGTCACTAGTGCTGTTCTCCCCATTCTGAGCACATAGTGAGGTTAGAGTTCCTGGCCCCACCATTGGTGGGTGCAATTATATGACCCTAGTACTTGAGTTGTATGTATGTCACCTTCACACCAAAGTTCTACTAGCCAGAAGAGACCCTCCACAACATGTTTCCTGTTGGATACACTTGAGGTAACGATGGCCCCTTCGGTCTGGGTCCCTGAGTGTCTGCCCACCTGCCCTGGGCTTGTTGCATGTGTGATAAATAAGCCTTCATTGTTTGGAGCCACTGAGAGTTGGGGATGTTTGATTCAACAGCATAACCTTCCCCACTCAGATTGATAGGTGCTAGATCATGAGATTATAAAAATCACAGGGACAGAGCAGTTTCATGCCCTATGACTACAAATGCCAAAGGGTATTGTTTGTGGCAACTGCTGGTGACTCAGTCAGAACCTGAGTCTTAGACTAGAGGAGAGCTTTAGAGATTGGCCAGGTAAACTGTCCCACACGCTCAGAAAGCTTGACCCACAATCAGATTTCCACCTTGACTCAACTCCAGACCTCTTTCGTTCTACAAAAATATAAAATAAATAAATAAACAAGGATATCAGTTACCATTTCTTTTATTTCAGTATAAAAACAAACTTTAAGGGGAAGCTGGATGGCTCAGCGGGTTAAGTGCTCGCTTTGCAGCCCCGGAGACCAGGGATCGAATCCCGACTCCAGCCCGTGTGGACCCACATGCTGAGCTGGGGTGTGCCCCCCGTTCAGTTCTTGCCAGGGCCTACGCAGGAGGCTCTTGGCCCAGTTCCTGCCCTGTGCAGCCCCGCGCCCACCTGTGGAGTGAAACTATATGGAAAACTAATGCTGTCAACTATGGTGACTGCTCTGGGCCCTCCCACTTCTCTCTGTCTCTCTCTCTCTCTGTCTCTCTGTCTGTCAAAAACCAATAAAAATAAATCTTTAAAAACAAACTTTAAGACAAACATGACTGGGTTAACTCCCTATTTCTTGCATATTATCACTTCAGTAGTCCATAACTATTGCCTTTGGGAACAAAAGGGCATTTCTATGCACATATTGACCACTGCTAGAGTATTCCCCACACTAAATATTTCTCATGCCGTGATTTCACAAACTGCTCCCAAAAATCCTCCTTAAAGAGGAGAAAACAAGGGGAAGCCAGGATGGCTCAGTGTGTTAGGCACTCACTTTGCAGCGCCGGGGACCGAGGATCGAATCCCAGCCCCGGCCCATGCGGAACCATATGCTGAACTGGGAGCTCCCCTAGTTCAGTTCTCTCTCTGTCTCTGTATCTCTCTCCCTCTCTCTCTCTCTCCTCTGTCAAAATAAATAAATAAATATAAATATATATATATATATATATAAAAGAAAAGCACAATGCGAGAAAAAAAAAAAGAGGAGAAAATGGAGGGCTGATTGTCAAGTGATAAAACCAAGGACCTATCTGATAGAAAATGAGAGGGTTCATATTCATATTCTTGTCATCCTGACTTCAAATCCCATTCTCTTTCTACCACACTATTCATTTTTCCTAGTAGTGTTCCTTTGGCACTAGAAAGGAAAAAGTAGAACAAAAGCTATGCATTCAGAGCTATTGTAAAATCAGACACCCACATTTTCCCGATATGGAAATAAGTGATTACTTGCCTGCTTCTTAGGCAGGGTTCATTAGAGAGTAGAGAGTGTGTGCGTATGCATGCACAAAAACACATACACACAAACACAATTCTAGGACTAGGGTTGATACTGTCTGCATCTCTCCTATTTGCCAGCAATTCCTCTGTGCTAGGAATGTTACTTTCTTTGGAATAGTAGAAAATATTTACAAGTCATATATTTGGTAAAAACTGATATCCAGAATATATAAAGAATTTCTATAACTCAAAATCAGCCAACCACCCAATTAAAAATGAGCAAATGATTTGAGTAGAAATTTCTCCAAAGAAGATACATAAATGGTCAGTGAAGCATATGGAAAGATGTTTAATATAGCAAGTCCCTAGGGAAATGCAAATCAAAACCACAATTCACACCCATTAGGATAGCTATTAAGCATCCCTCAAGAGAAAAAAAAAAAAAGAAAAGAATAAGTGTTAATGAGAATGTGGAGAATTTGGAAAGTTGCACATGGCTGGCAGAAATGTAAAATGGTGTAGCTGCTATGGAAACCAGTATGATGGTTCTTTAAAAAATTAACTTAGAATTATCAATATGATCCACCAATTCCACTTCCAGGTTATACCTAACAGAGTTGAAAGCAGAGTGTCAAACAAATTTTTGAAGACCCATGTTCGTAGCAGCGTTATTTACAACAGCCTAAAATGAGAAGCAACCAAAGTGTCCTCTGATAGATAAATGGATAAGCAAAATGTGTTCCATACCTATAATAAAATATTATTCAGCCTTAAAGAGGAAGACAATTCTGACACGCTATAACATGGATGAGCCCTGAGGACCTCATGCTAAGTGAAATAAGCTGTCACCAAAGGATAAAAAGCACTTAGACGAGGTGCTTAGAGTAAATAGTCAGAGTCACAGAGACAGAAAGTACGGTGGTGGTTGCCATGGCCTGGAGGACAGGGGAAACGAGGAGTTAAGTGTTCGATGGATGCAGAGCTTCAGTCAGAAAGCTAAAACAGTTCTGGAGCTGATTGTGATGATAGTCACACAACAATTGAATGCACTTATCACAACTGAATTGTACACTTTAAAGGGTTGAAATGTTAAATTTCATGTTATGTATATATTACCACAATATTTTTGTTGAAGCAAAAGGACAAAAAGGGTAGGACCTAGAGCCTGGGTCAGGAGCCATGGGCTCTAGTCTCAGCTCCACATCGAGTACCTTGGAGAACTTTATAGGTGCGCTTGATTCCCACACATGTACAATAAGCCATTAGATGAACTTATTCCTACAGTCTGATCCAGGTGTTAAATTCTATCTAGTGTTCTGTGTCTCCTTCTTGTATCCATGCGGATTCAGCAGTGAACCAAAAAGGCCAAGTTCCCATCCTGGAGTTTGCATTCTAGGTGGTAGTCAAACAATAACTCCATCAACCATATATATGTGTGTTAGGTGAAGAGACCATATGTGTGTGTGTTAGCTGGGGAGAGAGTGATGGAAGTGCTGTTTTAGATAAAGTGATGAAAGAGGTGACATTCAAGCAAAGATTTAAATAAAGGGGAAGAGGGAGCCATGAGGACAGTAGAGGGAAGGTTCTTGGTGAGAGGCATTTCAGGAGCAGTGAAGAGGACCGAAAAATGGATGCTCACCATGGACACTGAAATCCAGGCCATCACTGAAGACTGTGAGGGAGTCCATCCCTCAAGGAGCCCCAAACCCCACCCTCGTCCCAGAGGGGCTTACCTGACAGTGCACATGTAGGTGCCAGAGTGCCTCCGCAAGGCCGGCACGATCCAGAGAGCACCCTCCTGGACCCACACTCCTGACTCTTCTCCCATGGGGACCATCCGAGCAGAATCATTTTTCCACCATGTCACGTTGACACGGGGGCCAGCCCAGGCCCCCAACCAATACCGCGCCTGGGGGCACCGCAGGGCCGCAGGCTCCCCTTCGACCCCGAAGTTGGTTTTGAAATGCTTGCCACGAAATTGACAGTTTCCTGCCACCACTGAAGGACACGGAGACCACAGTCAGGCTTTGGGTCCAAAACCTGCCCTTGCAGTGTACCCCTAACAAAGTGCCCTGTACCCTGGGGGCCCCATTACCCCCTCCTGTTATAATGGTTTCAAAACTCCCAAATAGCCACATTAGGGGTGCTATCAATTCTGATCTATATTTTATGGGAGAAGTTAAATCAGGTTTACGTGGTAACAAGACATATGATTAAAAATTGGGGCCCATTTTTTTTTTCATTGGACTCCTTATCTTTCAAGTAGATCTCAGCTACATTTAGATACAACAAAAAGGTGTAGTCAACAGGCCCCAGTTAAAAGCCAAAGGCACATTTTATCAAGGGCAAAACACCAGGTCTCTGGTTCACTCCTTCCTCAGGAACCACGACGCCCAGAGAACGCACTGGGCAGCACAGGGGATGGGCCGGAGGAAGCACTTGTCACTTACCAAGGCAGGAGTGTTAATATTCTGCTGTTTGTTAATGCTTTGACTTTGTATTTGCATTTTACTTTCTTTCTCTTTTTAAACTAGATTTATTAAGGTAACATTAGTTAATAGCATTACATAAATTTCAGGTGTACATTATAATTTGATGTCTGTAGATGCTATTGCGTACTCACCACCCAAAGTCTAGGGCTGTCCAGAAAGTGCCCAGCCATTGTAACTGTTCTCATTATACTGACAATAGCTGGGTTTTTTCCGGACAGTCCTCATATAAATGGTGTCCCAAAACTCACGCAAGATTTGAATTTTGCGTCATTTGTGCGGTAAAGTGTTGCCAATGAAAAAAAAAGACAGTGTGACAGCTGACAGTTCAGGGTTATTAAAAATGGAGTGCTACACGAAAGAACAATGCATTTTCATTGTTGAGCAATGAAAATTTACAATTTTTAATTATAAACCTGTGTTTTCTATCAAAATTACTTCTTGCGTGAATTTGGGGACACCCTTTATTTGACCTCCGTGACCCATTTTGCCCTCCTCACACCTCTCCTCCCCTTCTAATAACCACACCTTGTCTCTTGATAACAAGAAAACCTCCTTAGATGAACACCTGTTTTCCCCAGGGAGAGCAGCTAGCTGCAGGCCAGCTGAAAGGGTCACTTCTGACCTGTGCGTTCCTCAGGCTGAATGGTGAAGGCAGGAACACCCATTATCAACAGGCACAAGATGAACATTGTTTCTGACAACTTCCAGAAGACGCAAGAAGTGGAGATCTCAGGTCTTGAACCCTGTAGCCTAGAGAAGGAGACAGAGGAGTCACCAGGAGCCATACCCACTCAAAGAGAGAAACCCTTAAATATGGTTCCATGCAGGTTTTACCTGATGAGGGAAACCTTTTTGGCTAAATTTTTTAACAAGAAAATTCAAAATTTTGGAATTTGTTCCTCCAAAGATATATTAACCAAACACATCTAACATCAAATCCCCAGGGCATTAACAAACTCTTTTGGACTTGGAGTTGCATTTCCTAAGTATCTTTCTCCTCAAGTGTGCCTTAGCACTCCCTGCCCCTCGGCATGGATGCTTTCTTCCTCAGCTAAGGCCACTGTTCGAGTCCTCTCCTCCTTAGGGTCTTTGTTCAAACATCGCTCTTGGTGAGGCCTTCCCTGACCTTCCTATGCAAAATTGCACCCGCCAGAGAAGCCGGGACGGCTCAGCGGGTTAAGCACTCACTTTGCAGCCCCGGAGCCCGAGGATCGAATCCCGGCTCCGGCCCAGGTGGACCCACATGCTGAGCTGGGGTGTGCCCCCAGTTCAGTTCTTGCCAGGACCTATGTGGGAGGCTCCCGGCCCAGTTCCTGCCCTGTGCAGCCCTGTGCCCACCTGTGGAGTGAAACTATATGGAAAACTAATGCTGTCAACTATGGAGACTGCTCTGGGCCCTCCCCCTTCTCTCTGCCTCTCTCTGTCTGTCTCTCTCTCTCTCTCTCTCTGTCAAAAAACAATAAAAGTAAATCTTAAAATTGCAACACCTTATGCCCCAACACTCCATAATTTCATGTCCTGCTCTATCACTCTCTGTGGCACTCACCATTAACCATGTCTCCTTTCTCTAGAAGGTAAGCTCCATGTGCACTTGGACCTTACTTTTTTTTTTATTCAGTTATGTCCCTAAGCTCTATTTGTTGAATGAATAAATTATTACAAGTCAACAGGTCTTTATATTTTACTTGTCAGAAATCTTTTCCTATAGCCCCTATGGATTAATTCTTACTTTACATACAATTCCAATATACACTGAGGGATTCTACAGACTGCTAATTCTCTGGTCTAGAGCATCCATGAGGAAAAGCAAAATGAGGTCCAAACAATAAATATCATACACAAGTTCATGAAGCATCCCTCCCACAAACCTCCCCAAGATGATCAGCGACCTCTGTATATCCCTGTAGTCCCTCTTACACTACACTGAAATAGCCTGTTATATCAGCTAACCGTTGTCACAACGATACTGCTAACAAACCACCCTAAAACTGAATGGTGTAAAACAACAATCGTTTGTTCTCGCTCACAAGTCTGTGGGTCAGTTGGAAGCTGGCTGACCAAGGTTAGGCCAGGTTAGGCGTGGCTCCAAGCTTCATCTGGGGTTCTAGTCAGCCCCATGTGTTCCTCATCCTCCCTGGGCTAGTGACTTCCTGGGAGATGATCTTGTTTGATGGCAAAACGCACTCTGAGCAAATGCTCTCAAGACCTTACACGGAACTAGTTCACTCTTGTCTGCCCACATTCCATTGGCCAAAGCAAGTCACATGCCCAAACCTCCCATCAGTGGGGTGGGGCAATGCCCCCACCTCTAGTGGGAGGAGATGTAATGTTACACCAGGAGGGGAAAGAAGTGGGAGCAATAATGCCATCTACCACACCTGGCTCCCCATGGGTGGGGATAGCCTTGAGGACACAGGCCCAATCTTATTCATAGCCCTTATGGCCTACATGATGCCCAATCCCAGAAGGTACCAGGGAATAGTTATGATTAAAACTCTACCAGAAAGTTGGGAGTGATGAATAAATCCAGAAAAAATGCTTGCCATCACTCCTCCCCAGTTTTTTGAAGGAGTTTGACTCATTCTCTGTTCTGAATATCTCACAGTAAACCCAGATGACTCTGAACTGGCCAGGGCAGAATTGGCAAACTGAGGAAGTGATCCTCGCACTCTAGGAACCTTCCCTCATCAGTTGGGGCCATAGGACGGCACGGGTTCAGAGTCTCAGTCTGAATTTCCCCTCTAGTCATGAGGGGCTGCAGGTAAGCAGTGAAGGATCTGAGATTTTCCCCTTAGCTAGCTGTTCAGCCCAGAACAGTCTTCCCTAAGGTCTTCCAGCTTCTACATAATCCTATCCTTCACATGTTTCCCAAATGTAAGTATTTCCTATAACTTTATATCTATCCACAGGTTAGCATACAGGAGACATCAACATTGTCCAAGTTGCTTTGTCCCCTTTAGACACACATTAGCTTAGCACATCCCCAACTATACTGGCCCTAGAAAGCTCATTAATTCTCTTGTAAGAATATGAAAGAGGTAAGAATTAGATACACCAGGTAGAATCAATACCACATATCCTAAAAAATGAATGAAGTCGAAGATGTTGATTCAGGAACTAGTGTGATAGTGGCAGCTACTGTGCTAAACATTGAGCATTTGCTCTTTCATTTTACCCTCATGATGTGAATATCCTGCCAGTTTTACAGTTGATGTAACCTAAGAAATTAAAAAGGTTAAGTACAATAGCTCAGTCAATATATTATAGCTAGTAAGCAAGACGTGACATTTTATCCCAAAACTAGTGATTCGAAAGTCCCTATTCTTCAAGAATATAGTTTCTGTGGCAAATGATGCTAGTTTCATTCTCTAGTATCTAACCTCCCTGCTTCTACAATAATAGAACCCCTGATCTTAAGTAAGCACATCACCATTCCAGAAAATGATTATAATTCGCATCCTCCCTTGCAAAAAGGAGTAGCCACATGACAAAATGTGGGCCAATGAAATGTAAGTGAAAACGTATGCTCCTCCTTGGAAGTCAATTAAAAGTCTCTTCAAAAGACTTAAAAGTTTCCACTGGTCTTCCTTCCTTCCCCATGAAGCCCCACATCCACCTGTGTGGAATGAAACTATGTCACAACTAACAATATACAACCATGGAGACTGCTCTAGGCCCTCCCATTTCTCTCTCTCTCTCTCACCTCCTCTCAAAGAATAAAATTAATCTTTTTAATTTTTTTATTTTTATACCAGAAAGCCAAGCTGCATACATTGTGTGCATGTGTGTGTGTGGCAGAGGTAGGGTGTGGGATGAAGTGGGTGGTTGCTAGCTGAAGCTTCACAGAGCTACAGAGTTGGAAGAATCTTATAGAAATCTTATCCCATCACTTTCTTCTTCAGGTGATATAAGTGAGTTAGACTTCCACCCTCTTCAAAACCACACATCTGATCAGGGTATGAAATAGAGATGTTTCAACAAGGACCCTGGTCCAGTAAAACAAAATTCTAAAATATCCTCCTAAAGTAATAGCCACTCCTCACCCACCCGGCCACCCCTGCCTAGGTTCGCCAGCCAAGGCAATGGTCTTGGTCTCTCCTCATGGACTTTGACAAAATAGCTGCTTTACTGTGACCTTTCCAGGAAGAAACTTTAGACAATTAAACCACAAACACACAGTAGTGATCATTTTCAATAGTCAAAACCCCAGAGAAAGGCTAGAACCAAAATGCCCACAGTGTGGGAAACAGTAAGTCTTTGGCAGGCCCAGAGGAAAAAGAATTGGTCTTGCAGAAATTTGTAGCAAAACACTATTCTTCTGCCCTACTTTCTTTACATGTGTCTTTAAATTACAGACAGCTCGACATTTCTACTTGAATCTGAGTTGACCTTCTTACTGGAAGAAAGAAATTTTAAGGCCAGCTCATTCCAAGTATTTGAGTTACAAGTCTATCTTTTTTTTTTCTTGGTCAACTAACCATGTTTCAACACACTCAGTGTAAGAAAATGGGAATGGGATAAAAAAGCGGGGGCAGGCATAAAATATTGACCAAAAATATGTGTGAAAATTTGAAGGAAGGAGAAGAATGCAGTAAGGTTTCAAAAAATGCTGATGACTGATGACAGAGCACTGAGCTGGACAGGGTGTGAGACACTTCCAACAGCATCTCTAAGGCCCAGGTCACCGGTTACCTGCTTTTGACACTTAGGTATCTGCCTCCTGTTCATGGGTTGAACTCGTGGCCTAAGAGAATTTGGGTGTTTACTTCACCTTTTAATTTAATTTTGAAAAATTCTCTCTCAGAGATAGATGGATGGATGGATGGATGGATGGATGGATGGAGATAGGATGATTATAGACAGATAGATAGATATGGTAGAGTGATCGATATAGAGATATCTTAATTCACCCAGAAATTGAAGCTTTTCTTTATTTCCATCTTCACCTTTTTTCTGGAAGTTTTTAGGCAACTGAGTCTAAAACTCTGAGTCAGGCAGTAGTCATCTAAAAACAAAAAACAAGGTGGCAGATCCTGAATATTAAGGAAGTCAAACAGCTATCAGGCCTTACGCAGATGACTTAGTCACCTTCAGCTTGTAAAAGAAATTCCTAAAATCCCAAACATGTTGTTTTAGGCATATGGTATAAAATCTTCTGAAAGCCATGGGGAAAATAAATCTTTACATCAAAATTAAGCTTGGAATTTTTTTAAATTCAAAGATGCAGCAAAATTAAAAGAATTTTGAACAAAGTTTCTGGAAAGCACAGAACGGTAGAGTTTGAGAGGCAGAGAAGATCCTCGAGAAATACCCAGGTTTGAGGCAGCTTTTGCTGAAAAGTGTCCTGGTTCAAAGCCGAACCCTCGATGGATTGTCCACAAATCATTTTTGTTCTTTAGAAAAGAGAGAAGCTAGTTCCCTGCACCGCACCACCACCCTCACCCCTCACCCAATTAAGAGCACCATGGTGGGACTGTTTCCGGTTTGCGTGGTCAGTGGCCATGTCAGAATGACAACACCTCGATGTTCCTGACCCTGGTGTAGCCTGAGGAGACAGATAGGTTCCCGTAGTCCACGGTGCCTAAGGACCTATCTCTCGCAGATTGGCATTGGACCACACTGGGCTCAGTCTCAAAGGGGAAAATCTACAGAGGCTAAAATTGGCTCCACCAAGAGCTACACATTCTCTTTATATTTTATTTTCTGCCAACAAGTATCTCATCTCTCTAAAACCAAGCTACCCAAGTCAAATCTTTTGAACTTGACCGACTTCTTCTCCAAGCACCATTGACTAAGAGTTTCAGTAAATCAACTCAATTTTTCTTCTCATTCATTAAAACCTGTTCACACTGCACTCCCAGTAAACCTGAGTCATTTAGAGCCCCTATTAGGTTAGACCATCAACCAAAGACACTTCCTTTACCTTCTTCCTACATCAGGCCCTACCACAGGTTGACCACCCCCCACCAAGACCATCACACTAGCCCACAGTGATTGCCATCCTTCTCCAAAATGACTGGCATGGAAGCTCTACTCAAGAGACCCTTGACACCCACAGTACAAATCCTCCAAGCTTTAAATTCTCCCAGCCTGACATTCCTAAAAGAGGGACTCACAACTCCAGAGGGCAAAAGCCATGTGTCTGGTACCATGTGTCATCCCCATCAAAAACATGAAGCCATGGAAATAGACTCAGACACACCAAGTAACTTACCCAAGGCCACTGAGCTAATGGAATGACAGCTGGGTGTACACCTGAGTCTACATAATCATAAGACTTGATACTCATTCTCTGCTCTGTAGAAGCATTTGAGCCTGGAGCTGGAGGGGACTTCAGAAGCCATCAAGCTCAGCAGCCCACCCACATATAGTCTCTCCAAACCCAGCATCCTCCATAGCTGGCCAAGCTATCCTTCAGACAATGGACACGTTCAGTTTTGAGATGTGCTCACGATCAGAAACTTCTATGCATTTCAGAATGCAAATTTGTCTCCCTCTACCCCCAAGCTCCACATATTGGCCAGATTGTACCCCAGGGGTCAGCTCAGAAGTCTGTCTGCATCTTCCTTACCTGAGAGGTAAGGAGTCTGTCAGGGGAGCACCGTAGAAAGCACGTGGACTATAGAATATGACAGAGAAATGCAGGGAGAATCCTGCCTTCCTTCCACACCAGCTGGATGGTTTTGTGACAGCAGGTATGTATGTTGCCTCTGTGAAGCTTAGTCTGCTGGTCTGGGAAATGGCTGTGGCCCAGCATACATCACAGGAGCATTAGATGGCATGTGATATATAAAGAGGTCAACACAGAGTTGGCAAAAAGAAAGCACTCCACAAGTGGTCACTCTCATCAGCATTTTACAGAAGCAGACCTAAAACCTCAGGAACAGAAGTAACTTGCTCAAGAACACATAGCTGGCAGACCTGAATGAGAAGCCAGAACATGCCCTGTCTCCATTCTGATTAACTCCTGCTGAAGGTCCAGCACACAGCCTGAGAACTTTCTGGTATCATAGCCAATAACTTGGCTAATGCCAGGTACTACACCAGAAAGCTGTGCAAGTTTACCTAATGGACTCAAGTAAGCCTGTGTGCAAATATATATTATAGAAAAATGTTTAACATGTACATACACAATCACAAATACACACATACCTATCCAAAGCCTACCATGGAATTCTAATGATTTCCCTCAGACTGACATCAGAGTGGTTGAACCTTTATGCACATAGAACAAGAGATTGAGGCTGGATGCTTGTCTTCACTCTATTAACTAGCTATGTAATCTTAGGCAAGACACTAAGCCAGTTACTCAATCTGGGTCACAGTTTCATCATCTCTAAAATGCAAGGGTTGGGCTGTTAAGAGTTCGATTAAACCTCCCAGGTGTAAACCCTAGGGTTGTAAATCAGTCTGGATTAGGGTTTAAGCTTCAGTCTTGGGCACAGCTTCCATTTCTAAAGGACCAAATCAGAGAACTTAATCAGATTACCTCTGAATTGGGTCCACTCACTTGCTTAAGTCTACTAGCCAGCAAATGACAGAGCCAGGATTCAAGACTTCTGGGTTGTCCTGGGTATTGAGAGTTACAGCTTGCTGGGCTACTCACTGGGTAATGTTAATTAGCAACTGGACACTCTGTGCTGGCAAAGGACAGGAGGTATTATGAGCAGATGCACACCCTTTGTGCTCAACGTTGCTCTCAACCTTTTGTAATCTGAGTATGGCAAACATCTCAGATATTTAAATTACTTGTCAGAAAACTTGCCATTTAAAATATGCCACAGACAAAACAAACAAGGACAAACAGATCTAAACCACTGAAAAGTGGCCAATAGGATGCTGGCACAAAGGCATGTACATTTTACTCACAGGAGAAGATGTGAAGCCCTCCAGGACTTCTGTCTCCTTATTTGTGTGAGCATGGCTATGCTTCTGAGACAACTTACTGAATTTTCTAGACATGCAACATCAGTATCCATCATCCCACATGGTCTTCTGTTATGTGAACGCACCACCCCATCATCAAAAGGTGGTGTCCAGCTCACCTCCACTGAATGTGGGCCGGCCTGGGACTCAAGTCTAACAACAGAACGATGCCAGAGGAGCTCAGAGGCTAAGGCATGAAAGGCCACACAGCTTCAGCACAGTTTCTGTGGGATACTTGCTCTGGGGGAAGCCAGCCACCACATAAACTGTCCAACTACCCTGATGCCACCTTGCAAAGGAGGCCACGTGTACATAGGCAAGTTGACAGTCCCAGCTATGCACATCTTCACAGGAATCCCCTCCAAGGCACCAGCCATGTGAGTAAAGCCATCTTAGACTCTCCAGCTGAGAACCACTCTTTGAATTCAATCAAACCCCACAGAGCAGAAGAATCGCCCAGCTGAGCCCCGCTCAAATTCATGACCTACGGAACATGTGAGTTAGAATAAAATGTTTGTTTTAAGTCACTGACTTCTGGGGAAGTTTATTATGCAGTAATGAAAGACCAGAAATGCTCAATCAAAAGCAGATTAGAAGTAGCAAATGAGGGAAAAGCGTGGATGGCTCAGCAAATTAAGCACTCACTTTGCAGCCCCGGGTACTGAGGATCGGATCCCGGCCCCAGTCCATGAGGACCCATGTGCTGAATTGTGGTGTGCTTCCCAAGCGAGAGGCCCTCAGTTTGGTTCTTGCCCCCCCAGTTTGGTCCCTGGCTTGAGGGGGCATGCCTCCTATGCAGGAAGCCCCTAACCCAGCTCCCACCTTGCGTGACCCCTGCCCATCTGTGTGGAATAAAACCATGTCGAAACTAATGACATTACAGCTATAGAGACTGCTCTGGGCCCTCCCCCTTCTCTCTGTCTCTCTCTGTCTCTGTCAAAAACAATAACAGATCTTTTTTAAAAGTAGCAAATAAGAAAGAGGGAGAGTGCTGGTAGAAGCAAACACACATAGAAAGAAATGGCAGCTGATTGTCCAATAACAGGGGAAATAGAAAAACTACCAGGACAGATGCAAGAACCAAAAAGTACAACAATTGGAGGCCTGAAGAGCAGACCCCTCACTGTGTCTACTGAGTGTATCAGGGTGTCACAGCATGAAACACTTGATGTTCATGAGTCCCCCGAACCATGAAGAACAGTTACAGTTTTGTTCAGAGCCCTCTTTCTCGAGAAGGGGACAGTGCATGCCTGCCATATTTCATAAGAATAATACTGTAATTACCTGCTGATGTATTTCCCTTCTTGCTACCTCTGATGCTTCTGCCACTATGGCCCCAGGAAAGGGGAAGAGCTAAGGCCTCCTCAGAAAGGAGGGAAGGAAGTAGATATGATGTAAGGTGGTAGGTTCCTGCCTGGTAGGAAGAGGAAGTAGAAGGAAAAGGCTTTGGGGGCTCCAGGGTGAAAGGAGAGAAGCCACAAAAGGAAGCAGGCAGAGGGGGCCAAGAGATGAAAGGTAGAAGAGAAAGGGAACCTGAAAGTAGAGGCCCTTTTGCTCTGTGCTTCAGTTGGGTCTCTTGAGAAACCCCACTGTGGCACAGTAAGAAGCCCTTACCAAGAAGAGTGGACAGAATGGTAGACATGCTCAGCTATAGATAGTAGACCGTAGAAGGTCTCTGCGAGTCCTGTTTTGAAAAAGGCCTCCAAAGGCTCTTGTTCTTAGACAGAGGGAATGAGGGTTAGCTCCCTGCTAGCCTCAGTTCCTCACCCGTGGGGCAAAGATCCAGATATTCCCCTGTGCTTCCAGTGGAGAATGGGAGGTAAACTGTGATCTGGGCCAGTACGGAGGTGCCTTGATGAAGGGCTAGGTGGCCTAGCGCTGAGGCTGCAGGGTACTCAGTACCCAAGGAGCAGTGTGACCAACTGCGGAAACAAGTCCTCACCAGTCAGTGAATAAGCAATAAGCATGTACTTAAGCCCTGAGCTCTCCATGCTCTGCTCCCTTGGTTTCCTGGTGCCCCTGAGGTCCTCATGGTCCAGCAACAGATACTGCAGTGTCTGTTCTGATTGGCTGGTGCTCGTGCCCTGCTGGTTGATAAATAGTTTGACTGTCAACTACACAGGTAACTGGTCTAAGCCAGGGGAGAAACGAGGACATGACCAAAATACAAAGGACCTGTGGGGCCAACAAGAGGCAGAGTAGGGCCATGTCAGTCACAGCATCAGCTCTGACTCAGCTGAAAGACCAGACTGTGGGTTTTCCTGGCCACACATTTCTTACTAGAGTCAGCAGGACACCTGTGACCAGCCAGGTCCAGGGACATCTCCATGGAAGCCAGTGAAGACCCACACACCGAAGGTGTGGACTAGCCACCCTCCCCATCGCATGCCCTGGGGACACAGAGTCCCTCAGACATTTTCCTGGCTACAACAAGGTGTGAAGTGGGAAAGTGGAAGACAGAGCATCTACCCAAAGGAGATTGAATCAATCTGGGAGAGGCAGAGTCAAACCCCCCAAGATGGAGGTAACACATACTGGTTGGTTTCATTCCTTTTTCCCAATGAGAAGGAGTCTCAGCAGACAAATGAAACTATTACCAGAAGAGTTATTAAAGGTACATTTCTGTGGCATCAATCTGCACTGAGTATAAATAGTTACCATGCTACATATATTTGAGCATTATTTTCTTCCAAAATTGTTTCGTTGTCAAAACAGATGGGATTTTGTTTTTGTGCTAGCATATCATCTTCCAATCGCTGGAAAATGAGCCCATCTGGAATGGCTTGACTTCTGAGAGTCACTGAAGGCAGAAGCTTTTGCCAGTCCTACATCTAGCACAGCTATGACAGGAGATAAAAGTCAAGCTCACACATGCATGCACGCATGCACACACACACACACACACACACACACACACTCACAGAAAGCCCATGTGACTCTATCTGTACTGTGTGGGGAAACCCCTTGCCATAGGCAGAAGGAGTCTTCGACCTGAAGACTGCCCAGACTCAGTGGGTTTTCCACAGACCCCAAAAGTCCCCCCAAGAAGCCTTTGCTCTACCCTGGGGCTGGGGGCAAGTGTTGGGTTCACTCCGATTTCCTCTCTGGTTTCTCTCAGCTTTCTCATGCCTGGCCAGCTTGTTCCCTGGTAGTAAAAACATCTCCATGAAGCTTGGTGACCTGAAATCCTGCTCTCCCCGCCACCACCACCACACCAACTAACCTATACAATGTGATAGAGAGACACATGTCTACAAATATCTGAAAACTTTTCTTTGCAATATACACAAGACTTGATTTCTCTGCACCCTTAAAGTTAGTCATGGACACATGACTGGTTATAGCTTTGCAAAGCAAGCAGGAAGGACATGGGTCACTTCCAGGCCTACCAATTTTTCTTCTGGTGCCCTACCCTGCCACCCCAGCCCTCTCTTCTCCTGTCACCATGAAACTCGCGCCCTTGTTTATCAATAGCAACCACATAGGGTGGTCAGGCCATCCTGCTAGGAGGCTGAGGTGTACTTCTATCCACATATTCCCTCACTTGTTCCTGAATGGCTGCTACTCCTTCTGTTAAACAGAAGAAACACCTATTTCCCACCTCAGTACTTCTGTGAAATCAATCTGAGCCCAACAGATGGTCTTTACAAGTTCTAAATGTGGTGATTAGCCATCACAGTCCAAAGCAGCTGACCAGTGAGGATGTAGCATCAGCAAACTATGCTTGTGTCGTATTAAGCTCCTGGGTGTTTTAAGTTATCGCTGCAATATGACTTGGGCTGCCATGCACAGCAGTCAAAGAGAAAAGTCAGGACATTATGTTCATGTGTTATTGCTGTATAGAAAACTGCCACAAACTCAGTGTACAAGCCAATCCCCATTTTTTAGTATATTTGTTGTGTGCCAAGTGCGTGAATGGGGTCTCTGCTCAGGGTCTCACAGGTTAATACCAAGGCTTAGGGTCCTGTTCCCAATGCATGTGGCTGTTGTTAGAATTCAGTTCTTGTTATTGCACAACTGAGGTTCCCACTTTCTTGCTGGCTGTCAGCCAAGGCTACTTTCAGCAAATAGATGCCATACACCATTTGCTACCCCCATGGATCTCTCCACAATATAACAGTTTGTTTCCTCAATGCCAATAAAAGACCTTAGACACTACCTAACTTCTCACCTCTCTGACCTCTTGACTTTGACCTCTAGACCTTCTTTTAAAGAGCCCACTGGTTGTCAGACATGCCAGGATGATCTTCTTTTGATTAACTTCAAATCACCTGACTGGGAACCTAAATTACACTTGCAAAATTTCTTCATCTTTGCCATATAAGGTAACCATATCATGGGAATAATATCTCATCGTATTCATCTAGTCCACCTTCATTCAAGGGGAGGAGCTTAAACAAGGGTGAAATCAGTGAAAATCATCTTAGAATTCTGCCTACCGCAGACATTTAAGAAACTCTTCTGACGAATATTAGCACTAGAAAATTTAGGTTTCAGGGAAAGCCGGGATGGCTCAGTGGGTTAAGCACTCACTTTGCAGCGCCGGGGACCCAGGATTGAATCCCGGCCCTGGCCCGTGCGGACCCATGTGCTGAACTGGGGAATGCCCCCAGTTCAGTTATCTCTCTGTCTCTGTCTCTGTCTCTCACTCTCTGTCAAAAACAATGAAAAAAAATTTCTTTTTTAAGAAAATTTAGGTTTCATCTAAAGTCTTGCATTAACTTCTTCCCTGCTCCCAAACAAGAAAGCCTCTCCCCGAGTATCCTAAAGCCTTGCTACTCAGTGTGTGTACTGTGGGCCAGCAACATGGACCTCACCTGTGAGAAATGCATAATCTCAGGGCCCGCCTCAGCCCTGGGGAGTCAGAGTCATTTGCTTGGTAACAAGATTCCCAGGGGATGTGAAAAGCACTGATCATTAGCACTGGCTTAGCCAACAATGAAGTGGGCAGGTACCTACATGGAGTGAGAGCATAGACAATATTAGTTCTCTGTATCCTGGCCACTCCAGGCCTCTCAGAGTTGTTTCTGAAATGTTGCTGTCAGACCTCATAAAGGGATGATGATGATGACTATGGTGGTGATGATGATGATATTAAAGAGGGTAATGACCACTACAATTACTGAACATCCATCTACCAAGTGCTAGGTGGTAAGCAAAGGCTTAAAATGTATTCTTTTAATTTTCCCAACATTTTATGGTCTACATGCTATCATTTTACTTTTAAAGATGAAGACTTTGAGGCTTGTGAGAAGTTTAACTCTGCATCACAAGTAGAAATGGTGGGGCCAAGGTTTGATCCTCATCCCTTCAATTTAGGATTAAATGAGCATATTGTCACAAGTTGTCAATGCTCACAAAATGGGAATCACAACCCAGTTTAACTTGTGAACAGGCATCATTCGGCCAAAGTGTAGGTGTTATTTTTTACTATATTTTTTTCGAGGGACACATTTGGCCACAGGGCCTGTCACTCACAGCCTCACAAGGTTGACTTACTGCACGGCCCCAGAACGCACTCAGGTTTATAATCCCCAATTAGGTCCAAGTATTCTTAAATTTCCTCTTGACATTTCACAAAAAAAGTTGGGTGGTATAAGTACTTTCCAGAGATTCTCAAAAATAGCAAAAATATCCTGCTCTCTCATCCATCCCTTTTGTCTGACGAATGAAACTGACATCCAAAAACATAGTTATGTTCCTAAATCACACAGCAAGATAACATCCAGGCTTTAAACTGGGCTCTTTGCCCCTGAATCAAGTGCCACAATCTTTTGCTTCCTGAGGTTTAGGAAATTATTTGTGCTTACTTTAAAACAGAGGTTCTTAACTAAAGCATGCTTCAGAAACATTTGGGTGGAGGTCACTGGATATTCTGTCTTCTTTCTTGATTGTGCTACAGGTCAGTCAAATGCCCATTTACCTGAAGACAGTCATTAGGTAAATGACAGGTCCAGAACACAGGTTTTGAAAGAAGAAGTAAGTCTCTGAGTAGTTTATAAAGGGTGAGGAGGGTAGTGAATGTCAACCTTGGTTATACATCCGAACTGCCTGAGAAGCTTTAAAAACATCTGATGTCTGGGCTCCAATCCCAAGTTCCTAATGTAATTGGTCCCAAGTACTGGGACTTTTAAAAAGCTCCCCAGGTGATTCTAATGTTCCACTAGGACAGAGAAGCACTGGAGCAGGGACTCTAAGATGCTAGAGAAACAACACCGACCCATCACTATTTTTCTTGTGACTCCCTTGGGTTTGGCCCATCAGCTGGCCACAGAAACTCCCATATTACTCTTATCTTTTGCTGCCCTCTTCCCTCCTCCTTGAAGCAACTCCATCATGCACAGAGAACAGAATGAGGTCAAGTTTCAATCACTGATGGACTCCCTTGTTCCTGTGTGCCTCCTTGTCCATCTATCTGTTAAACAGAAGAATCCCACTTAAGCCCTCCCCATCTCTAGTACTTACCAAACCCAGTAGGTCTTTGTGAGTTCTGTGTTGAAAACAGCCTCCAAAACCTCTTGTCCTGAAATAGCTCACTCATAGGTCTGCCAATGGACACGAAGCTTCCTCTTATCTTCTAAGGAACTGGTTCCCAAAGTGTGGTCCCCAGACCAGCGGTATCAGCATCACCCGGGAACTTATTAGATAGAAATGCATATCCTCACCACACACTCCCACTCGCACACCTACTGAATCAGAAATTCTGAGACGGCCCAGCGACGTGTTTTAATAAGCCCTCAGGTGATGCTGTTGCAGGCTCAAGTTTGAGAACCACTGATCGAAGGCACTGTCACAATCAAGTGTCTCCATACAGAGAGCAGTCGATGAAAACATAGGTCTGCCACTGGACACAAAGCTTTCTCTTATCTTCTAAGGAACTGGTTCCCAAAGTGTGGTCCCCAGACCAGCAGTATCAGCATCACCCGGGAACTGTATACCCCAAGTCTGTACTCCCTGCACAATTTCAGTTGTGTTGTCACTAGAGGCGACTATGCAATCCTGAGGAAAGGAGGGGTGGGGGCAGGTCGAGGGATGAATCTTCCGGATCAATCGGTTGTTTTCAAACAATTAGATTTGGGACGTTCGGGTGGGAGTGGCCATGGTGAGCAGAAGGCCTGCTGTCAGGCATGGAAGAGGTTCCCAGGCCAACCGGGAACAAATGGGATGGAGACTTCTTTCTTGCCTTTTAGGATCATCAAAGGGGCTTAAAAAGAATATGAAAACTGCAATGAAAATGGACAAGACTGTGATGAGGTTTGAGGGAAGGGGCTCCTTGTACTGCCCATGTGGGACTACCACACTGAGTTGGGAGGGCAGAGCTCAGAGAAACAGGGAGATGGTGAGTTTTGTGGGTGGAGGTGGGCTGGATCCCTGACAGGGAGACTGCAGTCCCCCCCCCCCCCACACACACACACAGGCACTGGGCTGCTGGGAGGGCCTGGGAAGTTCAAGCCACTCAACTGCCTCAGCTTACAGAAGAGGAAACTCAGAGACGATGAGCCTGGACCAAGATCACACCATGGTAGAGGCAGAGCTGGGGCCAGGAGGTAGGGGACTCCCGGGGGAGCTGGGGTTCCAAGAAGAGAAAAGTGGGTTTCAAGGGGAGTGGGATTCAAGAGGAAGAATTAGTAATGCTGAGAGCAAACACGTGGGCAGCGCCCACCTTAGGCCAGACATGACCCCTTGGTACTTTCCATGACTCAGATTCGTGGACTCTCCCCACACCCCTGTGGCCCTCCCCGCCATCAAGATCACTATGGACGGATGGGGAAACTGAGGCACTGGGCAGGTAAAAATTAATTATGCAACTTATTTCATTATAATCGAGGATTAAAATGATTTTATAAAAGAATTGTGCCCAGTTTTCTTATTTCAAGAGGATGGAGCAAGGAATAAAGGTCAGTGTACGCTTCCTGGCTGCTGGTTCCTTACAAGATCATGGTCACTGGGTCAGTGACCTCTACTCAGATGGCACTTCCTAGTCACTAAACTACAGAATATTTTAAAGGCTGTCACGTTATGGACACGTACATGACACAGCTAGGAAAAGATGGAGTCAGAACTTGAATCTAGGCCCTTTAGCCTCAGGGCTTACGCTTCCCCACCACACTCTGCTCCAACACAACCACGAACGCCAGTGCCCAGGCGGCACTGACAGCTCGCGTGTTAGAAAAGTCACACATAACTTTACAAAGAAAACGAGCCCCGCTAGAAAATCTCATGACCCTTGCCAAGAAGGAAGCCCTGAGTTCAGTGTCCTGCTCGCAGGCACAGCCTCTCACGAGGTGGACATCTGCTCGTAGCAATTCACTGCCCTCACTGGGTCCCACAGCGTGCTTGCCTGTTGCTTTGACTCAGAGAAGGTCTTCAGAAATCCTCTGATCCAATCCAACTCTTGACAGATAGAGAAACAAAAGTCCTAAAATGTCAAGGTCACCTTCACACAGGTGAGGAAGGTCACAGAGATGAGGACAGTAGCCCAGAGGAGGAATCTGAGGTCCGAGATGAGCTGCCTAAGGTTCCATCCAGAAATGAAACACAGGGATTCTGACTCCCAGACTTCTCTCTCTCTCTCTCTCTCTCTCTCTCTCTCTCTCTCTCTCTCTCTCTCTCTC
>PVKE010020230.1:0-27699 GCA_004027555.1 Craseonycteris thonglongyai
AGAGACAGAGAGAAGGGGGAGGGCCCAGAGCAGTCTCCATAGTTGTATGTCATCAGTTTTTGACACAGTTTCACTCCACACAGGTGGGCAGGGTTGGGGTTTGGGGGGGGCACGCAGGGAAGGAACTGGGCGGGGTCCTCCCACATGGGAGGTATGCCCCCAAGAGCTGGGGGCCAAACCGGGGGGCCTCCCACATGGGAAGCTTGCCCTGGCAAGAACTGAACTGGGGCCACACCCCAGTTCAGCATATGGGTCCTCACGGGCCAGGGCCGGGACTTTACCCTTGGGCCCCAAGGCTGCAAAGCTCGCACTTCACCTGCTGAGCCATCCCGGCTTCCCCAAATATGCTTATATTAACTTTGAGATATTCAAATTGCCCTCCAAAGCTGTTGTACCAATTTAAATTCCCACCAGCTACGTATGAAAGTCTCACTCTGACTTCCTGATATCATTTGGACTGTTACAATTTTTGCCAATATAATGGGGTTTGGAATACCTCGTTGTGTTGTTTGACATTTTCCCCAACCTCCTGTGATACTGTGTCTGTTTTCATACTTATTTGCGTAATTGTGGTTTCTTCTATGTGAGGTTCCAATACATTGCCTTTGTCCATTTCCTATTGGACTATTATCTTCTTACTGATGGATAAAAACTGTATAAATCCATTTTTTTAAATAACAATTATTATTGGGATCTAATGCACATAACATATAATTCACCCTTTGAGAGTATACAATTCTACTAGACTTCTCAGGGGGATCACTTCAAAAATTATATAAATGTACAACCACTAGACTGTACCCCTGAAACTAATATAAAATAATATTGAGTGTCAACTATAATTTTAAAAATATTCTGTCTGTCTCTGTATCTCTCTCTCTCTGTCAAAAACAATAAAAATAAATCTTAAAAAAGAAAATATATATATATAGTCATGAGGATATAAAGTACAGCATAGGGAATATAGTCAATCATATTCTAATAACTATGTATAGTGTCAGGTGGGTAAATAGACTTATTGGGGTTACTGCTGTGTGACGTATATAAATGTCTAATCACTGTGTAGTTTTGTACACCTGAAACTAATAAAAATATATACCATTCCAAAATAAATAAACTAATTAAAGTATGCAATTCGGTGATTTTTAGTATATTCAGAGTTGCACAACCACCACCACGACCTAATCGTAGAACATTTTCATTACTCCTAAAAGAAACCCTGGCCCATTACTAGCCATTTCCCATTTCTCCCCATTCCCACCTCCCAGCCCCTGCCAACCACCAATCTACTTTCTTTCTTTGCTTGGATTTGCTTATTTTGAACATTTGATATAAAGGGCATTATATAATATGATCCCTTTTGAAATAGGAGGAGGGTATAAATAAAGAGCTATTTTATGGACTTACAGGATAATTCTGAATTATATATGTGGCCCTCCATGCTTAGGTGTTTTTTAGTTGCATCTGAAGCTTACTGTTTTCTAAGCTATATATATATATATATATATATATATATATATATATATATATATATATATATATATAATCTTTCTTTTTTCTTTTTTTTAATCCTGCCTTTCTGATCCCCAGCATCTTTCATCTTCAAGGAGCCCTGGAGATCAACACCTTCCCTTTGACAGCACTGGCCTAGAGCAAACTATAGTCTAAACACAGCTCTTGTCAGAGCAGAGCGAAAATTCAATTTTGTTTACATTTGGCTGTACTAAAAGGGGTCATTTCGTGAAAGAGTCAAGAACTAGGAAAGGAAATGGCCTGGAATGAGTCTCAAGGATTTAATGTTTAAAAACTGAGGAACTCTTAAGGGAACGTTCAGCTATTATTAAGGACATGATTGAAAAGAAATCAGGTGTTCGGATAGCCAGCCAACTCAAGTTCTTTAAGGGCACACATCACAAAGTATACATATTGATATGTACATATAATATAGTGTAGGGTGTAGAAAGGAGAACACCAACTATAAAAGTCCTCTAGGAATTCCTTGAGAGTTAAAGGTGGGGTGGAGAAAAGAAAGCGTGGTTCATATTGAATGAAGAACTTAAAATCAGAATTTGTCATTCCAGGAGATAGAAAGGATTGGGTTAAATACCAATGAAAGTTTAATCTAATCAGTAAGTCAAATATAGAGCTCACATATTTTGTTTTCCTAATCTTTCCAAAGCAAACAGTGGTAGTGGTGAATTGATTTTCTTTGGACAATCTGATAGGCAAAATGGGGTTTTTAATTTTATGGATTTAAAGTTCAAAACTGTGTTCTTTTCAGTGGGAATATTCTTATTTTTCTATTGTGTTTTAGACATCCAAGTTATTCGAGCCTGTCTTTCAAGGTCAACGTCGTGTTTCCTTTTCCCCATAGAATGTAAACTCTTATAGAGGCTTGGTAACACATCCAGGGTTTCACACATGCCCACAAGGGCCTAACATGTGGTATTTGCTGCCAGACACAGATAATGACCACGGATATTGTGATATAAGTTGGCGTCTTCCCCCAGGAAGTGTATGTGTAGCAAGATCTTTGGGCACACACTAGACCTAAGCATCAGTGGGAATATAAAATAAATGCAAGATGTTTTCTTGACTTGAAACTCCCATTTATTTAGCATTGGCTAGCCTCTTCCATTTATCCTGCTTTTAAAGAGAAAATTGGGGAAAGCCGGATGGCTCAGTGGGTTAAGCGCTCGCTTTGAAGCCCCGGGGACTGAGGATCGAATCCCGGCTCCAGCCCACCACATGCTGACCCACATGCTGAACTGGGGTGTCCTTCTCGAATGCGGTGAGGCCCCCAGTTTAGTTCAAAAATTAAAAAAATAAATAAATAAAGAGAAAATTGTCAAAACCTCTCATGGTTTCCTGAAGTAAGAATGAGGAGATTCCTGAAACATAGACCATAATGCTTCAGTAGCCTCAGCTATGGGAGCACAGTTTAAACCCGAGAATCTCTGTAAAGAACTGTACCTCATGACTTTCAGGTATACACATAAACTAAAGCTTCAGACGAGGTACTTCCACATCCAGGTGTTTATGTCTCATGGGTCACAGACACTGATACACTGTTAGCAGTTACCAACATGCAGATCGTTTGGGCAAATAGATACAAAAATGGAACCAGCCTCTTATTTTCCTTATTATATGCTTATTAAGATTTTTTTTTTTAAGATCTGAGCAATAGTGCAGCTTCTTCTGTAGACTTATACACACACACCAAAGTGTCTAAATTTATCAAGGTTCACTTAATAATATGAAAGGTTTGCATCCCAGGCACTTGCCAGAGACTTTGCTCTTAATTGGCTGCCAAAAGCACAGCGGACGTCATTAAAATCCAGAGAAGTGGTTTAAAGGATATGTTAATTATTCATTTCCTAAATCTCTCTGTTTATGTATCTGCATTATTTTATGACCTAGAAGCAGCCATACTTTTCTTTTAAAGATTTTTGTTGTTTTTGACAGAGAGAGAGACAGAGAGAAGGGGGAGGGCCCAGAGCAGTCCCCATAGTTGCACATCATCAGTTTTCAACATAGTTTCATTCCATAGATGGGCTTGGGGCTGGGCACGGAGGGAACCGGCTGGGGGCCTCCCTCGTGGGAAGCTCACCCTGGTGAGAACTGAACTGGGGGCACCCCCCAGTTCAGCATATGGGTCCACACGAGCTGGGGCCCAGACTCTATCTTCAGTCCCCGGGGCTGTAAGAAGAGCCCTCAATCTGCTGAGCCACCCAAGCATCCCCCATACTTATCTACAGAGGTATTTCTCAAACTTGAAAATACCTGATTCCGGAGCTCTGTCCCCCCAAATTTTGATTTAGTTGGTCTGGGGTAGGGTTTAGGAATTCGCATGTGTATCAGGTAGGGTGATGTCACCAGTGACTGTGCTTGAGAAACTGGATGTGAATACATCAGATTTCCCCACATGATTCCTTTGGACAGATTACACTGAAGGTGGACACAGTGCCATCTCCTATGAAGGAGTTTTTGCATCGCTTGCAAAACTGTTGTTTTCATGATGTTAATCAATATTCCTTATGAGTTTTTTACGTAAGAAATTATGTGACCAATTTACCTGAGAATTTAGCGACAGGAAAATGTTTTCCTCTCCTGAAAAACCTATTTTCCTCCAATTCACAACCAAAAGAACAACCATTTTCTTTTTTGCCCTGGAATATATACAGAAAACTCAGAACAAATAAGCCTCTCATTTCAGGTTCTCAGAGGAATTTTTTTCTTGTTTCTTTGTGCATATGGCTTCTGAACTGTCTTTCTGATCTAGGATTTAGATGCTCTGGGGCAAATAGCTTTTTACTATTATAACACTTTCTGAAGAGTAGAAAGGAGAAATTATAAAAATGTCAGTAAAATGGTTAATATGGTTGTAGCTACATAATGTTATCAATCGTTCAATCGCATTTCCAGCGTTCACCTCCCATGCGCACGTTATCCTAACTGAGGTGGCCCCAAGATGCCCTTTTTCTCTGCTTTCTTGATAGCATTTCTTCACTGACTTTCTCAACAGCGAGGTATGAGTTGGTTGTTTTCAATAATGTCTAATATTTTGCATCTATTCATCAGGAGAATTACATTTGTTTTCCAAAAATCCTCATTGCCCAAAACTGGAAACAACTGAAATGTCCTTTAGTGGGCAACTTGGTAAGTACACTGTGGTCCATCCATGCAATAGACTAATAATCCTGTCCTTGTGTTGGTGTATGCTAACAGAAATAGGTTACAGCATAGCAGTACTTTTAACTATTATCCTTTGCTTGCTTCTGACCCTTTTTCCTAGGTGAATTCTTCCACTGTGGTCCATTCCCAAACATTTTCTTGTTAAAGAAAAATATATTGTCTTGTTTCTTTTTATTGATCAGGTCTGTAAATGTGTTCTAAAAAATAAATCAAGAGTCTATTTATAAACATAATAGTTTATTTAAAGAGGTCTTTCCTCATCAATATTTGGTATGCATAATTACATTTGTTACTATTGTGCACAAAAGTCTTGTTTACAAGGGAATGGTGTAAACATTTATACCATTTTGTTCACTGTATTTAGTAGACATAACTGTTTAATAGTTAACCGAATCGTGATGTAAAGACATGTGACAATATTCAGATACATGTTTCCTGAATGTTTTAAATTACAATCTATGAGCACTGTTGACACCCACAGGAGAGAATAAAATTACCTGTGCAAAGGTGAAAAAATAAATAAATAAATAAATAAAAAACAAACATGACATTATGTCATGTGAAAAATGCCAGTCTCAAAGTATTTCATGCTATGTTATTTCATTTATTTGAGATACTAGAAAAGGCAAGACTATAGAAACAGAATAAGTTGCCTAAGGTTGGGGAGGATAAAGAGTCTGACTAAAGGGGAGACATGATGGAATTATTTTAGAGTCTCAGAATGTTGTGTATGTTGTTTGTGGTGGTGGTTATGAGAGTTGATGCAAGTGTCAAAAGTCGTGGATTGTACACCAATGTGAATTTGATGATATGTAAATTAAAAAAAAAAGGCAGTCCATGGGTTAGGAGAAAGTATTTGTAAAACATGTATTTGTTAGAGAGCTTGTTTCCAGAATTATAAAGAATTCTCAAAAGTCAGTAATAAGAAAACAAAGCAAGGGAAGCCGGGATGGCTCAGTGGGTTAAGTGCTCACTTTGCAGCACAAGGGACCCAGGATTGAATCCTGGCCCTGGTCCGTGCGGACCCATATGCTGAACTGGGGAGTGCCTCCAGTTCAGTTCTCTTTCTGTATCTCTCTCTCTCCCTCTCTCTGTCAAAAACAATAAAAAAAAAAAAAGAAAGAAAGAAAAAGAAAACAAAGCAGGGATGCCAGGATAGTTCAGTGGTTGAGCACTTGCCCTGGCCCAGGGGTGGCGAACCTTTTGGCGATTGAGTGCCAACGTTTATGAAATAAGAGTATACTCACTCGACTCATGTGCCAACCCATCGAGTGAGATAGAGGTATCGATTATTTTTATGTCTATAAGAGCATAAACAATAATTTTTTAAATGGTATTCACAGCTCTGCGTGCCGAAATAATGGCTCTGTGTGCCACTTTGGGCACGCATGCTATAGGTTTGTCACCCCCGCCCTGGCCCGTGCAACTCCATATGCTGAACTACAGTGCAGCTGGTGACCACCCAGATGGCTTAGCAACTAAGGTTCTCACCTCCCACGCGGGAGGCCCCTGGTTTGGTTCCCGCCCTGTGCAGCCCCACATCCACCTGTGTGGCATGAGACAATGTCACAACTAATGATGTACAACTATGGAGACTGCTCTGGGATCTCCCCTCTCTTCTCTCTCTCTCCTTCTCTCAAACAATAAAATAATAAATTTAAAAAAAGGAAACAAGACCATTAAAAACGGCAAAACATTTTAATAGATGTTGCACTAAAGAACACTTTCCGATGGCAAGTAGGCACATGAAAAGATGCTCAATATTGTCATTAGGAAAATGCCTAATTAAAACCACTATGAAATATACCTATTATAATTGGTAAAATTAAATAAGAGAGAGAGTGTGTGAGTGAGAGAGAGAAAATTGACACTAGCAAGTGCTGGCGAAGATTTGGAGCAACCCCCTGTGTTGTAGGAGGGAATGTGAACATTTACAGCCTTGGAAAAACCTTTGGTATTTACTTAGAAAGCTAAGCATACCATGTGCTTCCCCAATTACACTTTTATGTATTTATCCAAGAAAAATGTATATACAAAAACCTGTACAGGAGTGATGATAGCAGCTTTATTCATAGTGACCCCGAACTGATAACCATCTAAATGTTCTTCAGCGGATAAGTGTATAACCAAACTGTGGTCCATCCATACAACAGAAAAAACAAACAAACTATTGATCTATGCAACAAAATAGATGAATGTCAAATACATTATAAACGAAAGAAGCCAGGCTCAAAGTTAATACACTGGATGATTTTATTGATATGCAGAAAAGGAAAAACCTATAGGAACAGGAAACAAATCAATGATTGCTGGGAGCACAGAAAGAGGTTGAATACAAAGAAACATGAGGGAATGTCTGAGAGTGCTAAGGTCTAAGAGTTCTGTGTCTTGATCATGACCTTGGTTATATAACCACGTGCATTTGTCAAAACTCAGATTTGTACTCTGTAAAGAGTAGGTCTCACTGTATGTAAATATACCTCCATAAATCCAACTTTAGAAAAAACAATATGGTTCTCAGAGCTGAGAGAACTTGCTACTATGTGAGTTTTGCTCTTTTCTTTCAATTATCTTTTCTTTTCAAATCAACTCAACAAGTGTTGAGTGTTTACATGTATCATTCACTGTGCTCAGCATTTCTTAGACTAGAACAGAAGTTTAGAATGAGGTTTTTGACCTCAAGTTGTTCATAATTATGAGGACAGGCAACAATTTTGATTTTTCTGGTAAGTCATCAATAAATGGTCATTGCAAGCCCTTAAATAGATGATGAATGAAGGCAATATCCTAGAAAGGTCAGTTAGAAGGTTTTGTGTTGTATAGATTGTAGCTGGTAGGTACTGAATGAAGGAGGGGCCTAGTTAAGAAACAACTGAACTAATTTAGAAGTGGGGTGGGTGATAAGATGACAGTTTTGGACACCTGACAGGCAGACAAAGCACATACTCAGGGACAAAGCAGGGGCACCCCAAAAAGAGAAATCCTCAGCTTTCATAAGGTTTTACAGATCTCTGTAACTTAAAGAGGGCACCGTACATTTTTCTAGTCTTAGGACTAAGTATTACTCTGTCTGTGTCATGACAGTGGAGACGGAAAGAAGAGGATAAATCCAAAGACACTAAGAAGAAATGAAAATCAGGGATTCCGAATAGCTTAGCAGATTGAGCATTTGCCTTGCAACCATGAGTTCCTGGGATCGAATCCCAGCCCTCACCTGTGCAAACCCATATGCTGAACTGGTTCAACTGGTAACCACTGGAATGGTGGCCTACAGCCACCTGTGTGGAATGAAACTGTGTCACAACTAATGACGTACAACTATGGAGACTGCCCTGGGGCCTCCCCACTACTCTCTTTCTTCCTTTCTCTCTCCTTACCTCTCAAGCAATAAAACAAAAAAAATTTTTTTTAAAGAACTTTCAAACAGACCCTAAGGAATGACATAGAGAAGGAATTAGAAAACAACTTCAAAGTTGTGATCTTGGAACAATTTAACGTTCATAAAGAGGGAAACTCTGGCAGGAGATTTGAAAGGGGGAAGAGGCCGTGTTTGGGTTTGGACCTCGTGCAGTTTGCTGGGGGAATGGGTCATCCAGTTTGAAGACATGCTCTCCACTCCAACCGCGCCGGGCTCCTTGGCTGTTGTGGAACAAGCCAGGCACATGTCCACTGCAGAGCCTTCGAACTGGCTGTTCCCTTTGCCTACATGCCCAGATTCCACCTCATGTACCTCCCACACCTTCTCCAGTGCTTTACTTAAGCCCTGTCCATAAATGAGGCCGACCTGACCACCCTATTTAACCTCTCAGGGGCACCGGTGCTGCTTTTTTTTTTTTTTCCATAGTACTTAGTACCTCTTGCCTTCTAGCATACTTTATTTACTGAGTACACCTACTGTTAACCACCTGCCCTCCCTTGCTAGAATGCTAGCCCACAATGGCAGGGGTCATTCACAATTTTGTTCCTGGATGCCTCGCAGGCACCTAGAATACATAGTACCCAGTACACAGTAAGTGCTCACTAAACATCTGTGAATAAATCAATTATAATCATCAGCATTTATTGAGCATATTCTTGGACTAAGCACTCTATTATATACTCTACATAATTTATCTCATTAACGCCTTACAATAGCTTTCTGGGGTAGGTACTATTATTATTCCCATTTTAGAGATAAGGAAATAGAGGCTCAAACAGATTAAAAGACTAACCCCAGGTTATACGTAGCTAGTAGGGCGTGGAGGCAGGTCACACACAGAAATGCCTGACCCCAGAGCCTGCCCTGACCTATTGCATTCACCACCTCTTGACTAAGGCCTGGAAGCCCAGCAGATTCTGCACTGATAGATCAGATCTAAAGGGTGTCCCAAAATTCACGCAGGATTTGAATTTTGCGTCATTTGCGGGGTAAAGTGTTGCCAATGAAAAAAAAAGAAAGCGTGACAGCTGACAGTTCAGGGTTATCAAAAGTGAAGCGCTACATGAAAGAACAACACGTTTTCATTGTTGAGCAATGAAAATTTACAATTTTTAATTATATACCTGCGTTTTCTATCAAAATTACTTCTTGCATGAATTTTGGGACACCCTTTATATGATCTGAATTATCTGAGAGAAACCCTGTACCAATGGCACAGAGAAACAATGAGGCTGAGACAGCTGCTCTGCACATTTTCAAAAGATAATAAAACTGGAATCTGAACTCAAGTTTTTTACTCTTCCATAGTTTTTAGGGGATTCAAGATTTGAATTCACATTTCCCCTTCCTTTCTAAAAGGAAAACGCTGGCTGAAACCCTTTTACGCTTTGATTTTTTGATGCAGTCCACCTAAAATAAAACTCATTTAATGCCAGTGCTTATTAGAATTATTTTATGTGAGCAATGCCTTTGGTTTCTGTTTTACCATACTGACCAGAAAATGTTATTCTTTCTATAATATCTCTAGTAATTCGCTTTAGAAAGGAGATTGACAACACAAAAATAGCATTGGAGAAAAATCTTGACTTGGATTGTTGTTTTACCAATTCTAGCAGCAGCCCCTGTTTATAAAAATAGTCTCAATCACTTTAGACAGGGATTTACTCTTCCGGTGCAGTGAGGCCGGCATGACCTTTCACTCGCTTTTGCTAGGGGCGCCCTCTTGTGGTGAATTGCGAGTATGCACGTCTCCACCTTGCTTCGAGGTTCTTTGTGAGACAAGAGCAGTGTTTTGTGTTGAGCGTTCTCTGGTATCCCTGATGAAGAGCAGTGCATCAGTCCTGTGCGATTTTACTCCTCAAGTAGCCTTTGATGTTCTTTAAGTATATGTCATTTTTTTCTAGACTTTATTTTTCACTATATTTCTATGCCAATTGTTACGATGAGCAACTTCAATTATAATTATTTTTTCTTTCTATTTTAGGGAAGGTAATTGGTGAATGAGAGTAGAAAAACATTTTAAATGGCTTAACAAGGCTTTAAACTTTAAATTCTAAGTTTATTCCTCACTCAAACAACTTTGCCTTTTTTGTGTTGAAAGCATCGTGTGAGTTTAAGGCTAGGAAATATCAGAATATCTTGGTATTGACTGTGAGTTCATTTTATTTCAAAGCTGTCTTATGGTCAGGGACAAAAATGACAAGATCTAGGCAGATGTAGGAGGAGGGGGATATCTAAGTCCTTAGCACGTGTCTCTCATGCCCGGACACTTGATAGTATGTATGCCTCCTGGAAAATGATAATAGGTCATATGTACAGATCCCTTAATCCTGATTTTAATCTGTATAAAGGCTGCTATTTTTTTTAAATATATTTTTATTTATTTATTTATTTTTGACAGAGACAGATACAGAGACAGAGAGAGAACTGAACTAGGGGAGCTCCCAGTTCAGCATATGGTTCCACACGGGCCGGGGCCGGGATTCGATCCTCGGTCCCCAGCGCTGCAAAGTGAGCACTTAACCCACTGAGCCATCCCGGCTTCCCCAAGGCTGCTATTTTAATGTCACTAAATCAATGTCTTGGGCTTATTTCATGATGCCTTGAAAAGATCTTGGATCTTTGGAGTCAAATAGAACTAAATTTGAATCCAAACTTCGATACTTACTGTGTGACATTGGGCAAATTAATCTCCCTTGTTGGAATAAGGGAACATCAATTCCCACTTGGTAGAGCCAGGTAGCTCAAGGGAGGTCATGCGTGTACAGAGCCTCACCCAGTACCTTTCACTTGGAAGGTGATCTTTCATGAAAACACCCACTCGTCACTGATTTATTGAAATCCAGTTGGGAAAAGATACACACTGGAATACTGGACAGACAGGATAGAATAATTTGAAAATTATTTGGTGTGTACACCACATAATTGTACTGTCAGATTTTTTTTATGTTTGAAGGCCATCTCCCTAAGAGTATATAAATTTAGAATTGTTTTATCTTCCTCACGAATCAAAGCTTTTAAAATATCATTATTTGATAACACTGAATAACGCTGTGTGCCTTAGAACCTATTCGTTTGATATTGCCACGGGAATACCAGTTCTTTTGGCCAATATTGGCCCGATTTGGATCTATGATTCCATATCTGCTGTTATGAAAACTAAAAAGTTCTGAAAACAAAATTTTGTTCATAATTTATTTGGCAGCAAAACCTGATCTATACCGATGTGAAACTATTTATAGTCTTGATTTATTCATCTTAGTGTGAATATTTATGTGTTCCTTTCAAAAATATTGTGTTTGATTATGAGATGCTGCCTCAAACCACACTGGGGGTGTTAAGGAATATAGGCCCTGTATTAATTCATTAAATTAAAATTAATCTGAATTTGGAAATATAGTATTTGGTTCCAGGATTTGAGTTAAGAGTGTTGTGTGTGTGTGTGTGTGTGTGTGTGTGTATTCTTCCCCCATATGTTCTTATCTTTTAGTTGTGTATCTTTAGCATTTAGCTGGACTTCTCTTTAATCTTATGTAACAACCTGTCTTTCATATGGAATATTTAGTCTATTTATATTTATTTATGATGTATTTGGAGTCTTTATGCCCTCTCATTTTGTTTTCTAATTTTCCTACATATTTATATTTTCCTCTTTCGCAATATTCTACTGAAATAACTTTCCTTACTCTTTCCCCCCCTCCCCCAAGTTTTTGTTCCTCTAGCTAGGAAATTATACCTGTTTTATTCTCTTAATTGTTCCTCTTGAAGTATTTTCGTGCATATTTAATCTATAGAGTCCAAAGTTGTTCCATATCATTAGCCTATGCCTCAAAAATCCTAAGACCATTTTTAACACAAAACACATCCTCCCAGCTTACGTGCCATTGTCCACATTGTCTTATCTTATTTGTTTTTAAAATTAGATATGATTTTTAAAAAATATTTATTTTATTGTTTTTGACAGAGATAGAGACAGAGTGAGACAGAGAGAAGGGGGAGGGCCCAGAGCAGTCTCCATAGTTACACGTCATCAGTTTTTGACATAATAGGCCTAAACCTATGTTTTAACTGTAAAATTAGGGGGTCGTCTTATACGCCCGGTCGTCTTATACGCCGGAAAATATGGTAGTTTCATTCCACACAGGTGGGCACGGAGCCTTTCAGGGTGGGAACTGGGCCTGGGGCCTCCCACTTGGGAGGCACACCCCCAAAAGCTGGGGGGACTGAACCAGGGGCCTCCCACATGGAAGCTTGCCTTGGCAAGAACTGAACTGCTCCCCTACCCCATGGGAAGCACACCACAGTTCAGCATATGGGTCTGCATGAGCCAGGGCAGGGACCGGGACTCGATCCTAGGACCCTGGGGTGCCAAAGCAAGCGCTCAACCCACTGAGCCATCCCGGCATCCCCTAAATATGATCTAATGAGAATGTGTGTTTAGATTTGTGCCCTTATTTACCAATTTGTCCATTAACCAATTTATCCAACACATATTTTTTGAACATCTACCATAGGTCTGGGGACTCAAGCAGTGAACAAAATAAAGTTCTTGACCTTCAGAGACTTAACTTCCAGCTCATATAATCCATTCCTTCCCACACCTCAAGTCTTCCTTCTGGGATCATGTTTCTTCTTCTTCCTGTATATCTCTTAGAAGATACTTTCCTGGAGTTTGTTGAATCAATTCTTTTTGCTTTATAGATACTTTTTTTGAGATATAATTTACATGCTGTATAATTCTCCCATTTAAAGTGTATAATTAAATAGCTTTTCGTATATTCACAGAAATGTACGGTCATCACCAGTCAATGTTAGGACGTTTTGAAAAAGAAAACCTGTACCTGTTAGCTGTCACTCCCTATAAAGAGTTGAATGGTGTGCCCTTAAAATTCACGCCTACCTGGAACCCCAGAATTTGACCATATTTGGAAACAAGGTCTTTGCACATATAATTAGTTAAGATGAGGTCATACTGAATTAGTATGGGTCCTAAATTCAATGACTAGTGTTTTTATAAGAAGACACAGAGATAAACCCAGAAGAAAGATGGCCATGTTAAGACAGAGAGAGATTAGAACGATGCAGCTGTAAGCCAAGGAAAGCCAAGGAACGCGGCGGGGGCCAGAGCTGAATGAGGTCGGGGAGGGCTCTTCTCTAGGACCTTCAGAGTGAGTGTGGCCCTGCTGAGACCTTAGATGTCTGACTTCTAGCCTCCAGAACTATGAGAGAATCCATTTCTGTGGCTTTAAGCTATCCAGTTTGGGTAATTTCTTACAGCAGCTGTAGGAAACCAACACACTTCCCATTTCTCCTTTCTCCCAGCCCCTGGGCACCACTGACCTCCTTTCTGTCTCTATAGATGTGCCTGTTCTGGACATTTGCTATAAATGGAGTCACACAATATGTGGTGGCTTCTATAGGATAATGTTTTCAAGACTCATCCATGTTATAGCATATATCAGTTCTTTATTCCCTTTAACAGGCAAGTTATATTACATTGTATGGATATACTACACTTTGCTTATCCATCAGTTGATTGACATTTGGGTTGTTTCTACCTTTTGGCTATTGTGAATAATGCTGCTATACACATTTGTGTACAAGTTTTTGTGTGGACGTCTATTTTCATTTCTCTTGGGTATGCACCTAGGAGTGGAATTGCTGGGTCATGTGGAAACTCTATGTATAATCATGTGAGGAACTGCCAAACTGTGTGTCAAAGTATCTGCACCACTTTATATTTCTACCAGCAGTGTATGAAGGTTCCAATTTTCTCACCAACGTGTGCTATTATCTGGCTTTGATTCTAGCCATCTTAGCAGTTGTAAGGTAATATCTCATTGTGGTTTGATTTGCATTTCCTTGGTAGATAATGATGTCAAACATTTTTTTGTGTGCTTATTGGCCATTTGTATACACACAAGGTCTTACAATTTTCACGAACTTGCCACCATGTGCTTACATTGGCAGTCCAGTACAAACAACTCGATAAGGTTTCATAGTTTTGGTATATCAGTGTCTCACAGCTGTGTTCGTGTCAACGTGTGGTAGTGTCTTGCAGAGTAGCATTCTCTAATGTTGTGTGCTGTCCCAAGAATGTCAGAGCTTGAATTAGAGCAAGAAACAAACATTACATTTCTTGTTAAACTTGGTAAGAGTGGAAGTGAAATCAGGGACATGTGAGTCCAAGTTTATGGGGATAACGCCATGAAGAAAATGACAATGTACAAATGGATTAAACATTTTTCTGAGAGGAGAGAAAGTTTTACTGATGAAGAGAGGTCATAATGGCCAGTAATGAGCAGAACTAACAAAAACATTGCAAAAATTTGTCGAATTGTGTGTCAAAATTATCAGCTGACTGAGAGAAGCATAACAGGCCAAGTAAACATCAATAGAGAAACAGGAAAATTTTCACTGAAAATCTTGGCATGAGAGAGGTGTGTGCATATACAGTCCCAGAGGAGCTCACCAATGAACAAAGGAGAGTCAAATTTTTCCAAGACCATTTAGAGAGGCAAGATGATTATTTGGTTGTGTTCTCACTGGTGATGAAACATGAATGTACCAATATGACCCTGAAACAAAGTGTCCAAGTGTGCAATGGAAGTCAACCAATTCTCCACAACCAAAAATGTCTCAGTGAAATCAAGAGTCAACACGATGCTGCTAACCCTTTTTGATATCAAAGGGATTGTTCATTATGAATTTGTACCAACTGAACAGTCAACCAACTTGACTATTTGGAAGTGCTGAGAAGGCTGTGTGAAAAAGTTAGATGAAAAACAACCTGAACTTTTCACCAACAACTCATGGCTCTTCCTTCAGGACAATGCACCAGATCACACAGCACTGTCTGTGAGGGAGTTTTTAACAAATAACTGGATTGAAACACCCTCCCTACTCACCTGATCTGACCCCTAATGACTTTTTTCTATACCCGAAGATAAAGGAAATATTTAAAGGAAGACATTTTGATGACATTCAGGACATCAAAGGGTAATATGACAATGACTCTGATGGCCATTTCAGAAAGAGTTCCAAAATTGCTTTGAAGGGTGTATTAGGCTCTTGTTTCAGTGCATAGCTTCCCAAGGGCAGTACTATGAAGGTGGCCATCGTGCTATTCAGCAGTGAGGTATGTAGCACTTTTTCGAGGGTGAGTTCATGAACTTAATTGTCAGACCTTGTATACATTTTGAAAAACATATAACTTATCAGTCATCACCACTATCAAGAGACAATATTTTCATCACCCTAGAAAATTCTCTCGTGCCCGTTTGTAAATAGTTTCCTCTCAGCATTCATAGCCTTTGCAAACACTGATCTGACTCCATAGTTTTGCTCTTTACTGAATATCATATAAATGAAATCATACTATAAGCAATCCTTCAGTCTGGATTCTTTCAGTTAGCATAACTTTTTTGTTTGTTTGTTTGTGTGTTTGTTTGTTTTAAGATTTAGTGATTTTGACAGAGAAAGAGACAGAGACAGGGCCCAGAGTAGTCTCCATAGTTGTTTGTCATCAGTTTTTGACATGGTTTTGTTCCACACAGGTGGGCAGGGGCTGAGCAGGGCGGGAACTGGGCCAAGGGCCTCCTGCATGGGAGACTCGCCCTGGTGAGAACTGAACAGGGGGTTGGGGGCACACCCCAGTTCAGCATATGGGTCCTCATGGGCTGGGGCTGGGATTCTATCCTTGGACCCCCAGGCTGCAAGGTGAGTGCTTAACCCGTTGAGCCATCTCTGCATCCTTAACAACCTGGTTTATCCAGGTTGTGTGTATTTTTAGTTTGCTCCTTTTTATTGCTAAATAGTATTCAATCATATGAATGTCCCACTAGTTGTTTATCTGTTCATTTGTTGAAAGACATTTGAACTGTTTCTAGGGTTAGTGATTTGTGAATAAGGCTATATTTACATATTTATATAATATGTAAATATTATATAATATTTACCTAGTTTTATATACTTTATATAATTTCATTTCTTTAAAGTTTAGGAATTTACATAAATATTTGCATATAGGGCTTTTGCGGATATTGTCATAATTGATGCCAGAGACCTCAACCCAGATTGGAACTGGGAGGGCCTGTCACACTCTGTGTCAGTCATGTAAGCACTGCAGGGAGAACTCTGGGGTAACAACGCTCTGTGGTTAGAGTACTCCTCTTCACTTCTCCTCTGTGGAAGAACTTCCTTTTTCGGACTACTCTTTCATGCATGTGGTTTGCCATATCCGCACAAGCCAGATCACAACTCTTTCTTTTTCCCAAGTAAATCCCTTTTGGTGACAGAATACCTAGTTGACTTTTGTTTACAGTCAACAACATGTCTTAATTTCTTTTGCGTATATAACTAGAAAGGGGATTGCTAAGATTTATGGTAAATGTACATTTAACTTTACAAGAAACTGCCAATGATTTTTTAATGTGGCTGTATCATTTTTCATTCCCTCAAGCAATATGAGTGCTTTTTTGATTTCTCTAGCTGATTTTCTGAAGTTTCACTGTATTGTAACCCACACAGGTGTATTTTAATTTCTATTTTTCCCAAATTTGAGAATTTATACTTGTTATCAATTATAGGAAATTCTTAGCTATTATGTCTTTTCAAGACAACACTATCATTTGTACTCTTTTCTTAAGAACTCTCCTTACAGCACTTTAGGTTCTCTTACTCTACAATACGTATCTCTTAACCTTTCTTTCATATTTTTTATCTGCTTTGTTCTCTGTGCTGAAGTGTGGGCAATTTCTTTAGATCTATACACGAGTTCACTAATTATCTTTTCAGCTATAATGTGTCTGCTTTTGATGTATCCACTCGGTTTCTTTTTTTCAATGATTAATCTTACCTTTTGCAGATTTTCTATTTGTTTTTTTGTTTTCCAAATCTGCCAAGGCATATTTAATTGTTTGTTCTTTGTACATTTAGAAATTTCAACTGTTATACCTTTAAACATTATATATAGTTATTCCATACTCTGATCATACAATATTTTATAATTCCTACCTCTGAAGCCATTGGGAACTCTAAATACTATGTTGTTTCCACTGGCTCTGGCTTGTGGGCTTTCCTTCCTCAGGTGTTTTATGCATTTTGATTGTGAATTCATATTTGGCAGAACTTTAGCTGTGGGGAAGCCTGAGATGCAGATGTTTTCCTCTGAAGAGGATTTGCGTTTGTTTAATTTGGCCCTGGGCAGTATTAATAACCCGGAACCCCTTTAATTTAACTTCTCAATTTGGGATTCAAAGGTTACACAAATATTGAAATTCAAAGCTCAGATCCAAATGTAGATAAACTTGATACAAATTCTCACATGAGTTTTTTATTTGTTTGTTTTGTTGTCCTTTTTCCTTGGTAGAGATGGATTTTCTTGTTGACTGTCTTTGCTATAAGCAGAATGCTTCTTCTGGTCTTCCCTGTCACAGGTAAGATGGCCCTTTCAGGCCCCAGATTTATGTGAGTATGTGGCCCCAGCTTCAGAACCACTCAGGCTAATTTTTAAGAGACCAGGACCTAATATTCTGTTCCCCATGCATCTGGCTGTTGAACTTCAATGCTTTACATTCATGGAATTTGCATTTGTCCCCAGGGAAGTCCAGCTTCTGAATTCATATAGTGCTGTGATTTCAGAAATAGGCCCATTTTGTTTTCTGGGATGGAGCGCACTATGGGGATTTCTTTAACTTTTTATACCTTTGCAATGCATTTGAAAAGTATTTTTGGTATTGAACCCAGTATCTGGCTGTTTGTCAGTGAGGTAACTTTTTAGACTATTTAGACAGCTATAGTGCTGTCAATAGAAACTCTACAATTTATTTGTACATTTAATTTTTGGATATTTAGGGTATTTCACATTTTTTTCTTAACACTTACAAAAATTATTTTTATTGTCTCATTGTATAGATATTTGTAGACTTTCTCTAGGTTATATGACTAAGATTGTTGGAACACAAGGATGACATATCGGGCTTTATGAGAAATGGCCAAACTGCATTCCACAATTATCAAGTTATCAGCAACAAGTAGTGAGTTTCTGCTGCTGAACATTGTTGCCAACAGTTGGTACCTTCAAACTAATTTTTGCCCAATGGGTAGGAAATGGTATGTGTCTATTGTTTAAATTTGTATCTGTCTGAATACCAGTAGTTGAGCATCTTTTCATGTTTGTTTGTCATTTCAAATCACTTTTGGGTATAAATTGTTTATATCCTACTCTCATTTTACACTTGGTTGTCTTTTTCTCATTGATTTGTTAGACATCTTTATCTATCCCTTTTCAGTTATCTTCTAAATATCTTTCCCCCTTTGTGTGATGCCACTTTGTTTAATGTACTGAAGAGATTTATTAATTTTTTCCTTTATAGTTAATGATTTTGGGTTTTGTTTATGAACTTCTTTATAACCCTGAAGTCAAAAGCACATTCTTCCAGGGCTGCCAGGATAGAACAACAGATTGAGCACTTGCCTTGCAACTGTGAGGTCCAAGGACTGAATCCCAGCGCTGACCTGTGCTAACCCATATGCTGAACTGCCGCACAACTGGTTACCAGTGAGATGGCAGTGAAGGTCCTTGTCTCCCATGTGGGAGGACCCCAGTTCATTTCCCACCCCGTGCAGCCCCACATCCATCTGTGTGGAATGAAACTAAAGGTGTCCCAAAATTTACGCAAGAAGTAATTTTGATAGAAAACAAAGGTTTATAATTAAAAATTGTAAATTTTCATTGCTCAACAATGAAAATGCTTTGTTCTTTTGTGTAGCACTCCATTTTTAATAACCCTGGACTGACAGCTGTCACACTCTCTTTTTTTTTCGTTGGCAACACTTTACCGCACAAATGACGCAAAATTCAAATCTTGCGTGAATTTTGGGACACCCTTTATGTCACAACTAATGATGTACACCTGCTCTAGGCCCTCCTTTCTTCTCTCTCTCTCTCTCTCTCTCTCTCTCGCTGAGACACACACACAGCCCTCTCAAACAATAAAATAAATCTTTAAAAAAAAAAAATATATATATATATATATATATATATATAATCTTCCATGTTCTCTTACCGCCTTTAATGGATACTTACTGATGTAAAGATCTTATACCTCAGAGATCTGTGATTTAAATTCTCCTTCCCCTCCCCAGGTTTATAGTAAGTAAGAGAGGTTATTTTATTTGGGGGATGGGGAAAGGTGTCAGGATGGTCAATAAATTCAACCCATGGACCATTTGTCACCTGGATAAATTCATTTTACCCTTTGAGTCATCTCAAAAATTTTCTTTTTTGTAAATCCTTTCTTTACTACCTTTCCCCATTGAATTCAATTCATCATATATTTATTGAGCACCTTTTATATACGGGGCCCTTTTCTGGAAGCATAGGACACAGTGTTGGCCAGATCTAGGCACACATTCTGCTCAGAACCCTCCAGTGAGTTCTGTACCACACAAAGAAGCCAAAACCCTTCCATCCATGCCACCAGGATCTGGCCTGATCCAACTCTCCTGTCGTGACCCTCACTCACGTGACCCCAGCCACACCGATTCCCTACTGTTTCTATTAATGTCCCATTCCAGGCTTTCTGCAGCCTTAGGCTCTTGGCTTTTGTGGTTCCCTTTAGCTGAGACTTCCTCCCTCCAGCATGCCCTACCCACGTAGTCTGGCCCCTCACTTCTATTGTCTCTGCCCAAGGCACATTTCCAGTAGGCTCTTCTTTGACAAAAAAATAGAATAAACAAATAAAATAAAATAAAATAAAATAAAAAAAGCACACACGGCCTTACTCTCTGTCCCCCTTAACATAGTTAATTGTTCTTCACAGCACTTACCAACCTCAGACCTCTTGTGGGTTTCTTTCTATCGACCACCTTGAGGGCCAGGAACTTGGTTTATTCACGGCTATAAATATCACCATTGTCTAGAACAATGCCCCTCACGTAGCAGGTACCCAGTATGTATTTACTGAATGAATAAATGTGTGCATATAGGAGTGATTGATGGGCCGATCCAGGAGTGGGTGGTACAACATAAAAATATTGATTATATTAGAAAAAGAATAGGTGTAGAAGGGAGAAGAGACCAATAGAAAGGAGGAGGGCAGATCAATTTTTTTCCATTTCGCAATTTTACTTGGAGCCTTTGGGGCAGGCGACCCCCCTTGATACTGGCCTCCCCTAGTGTCTTTGCTATTAGTTTCCTTCCTGAAGGTGGCTCTCGGCCAAAAGTTCTTGACTGACAGCTTAATTAAGTTACTATAAATGGTTTTCTCCAGCTTCACCCAGAAAATGGAACCACTTTCCGGGTTACTTTGGTGGGCAGTCTTGACCTCAGAGCTATCAGGAGAGAGAAAGCTCCAAGAGCTTTCTGTGCTCATGCTGAGAACCCTGGAAGTTGGTCTAAAGGAGCGGTGGTCTGTTAAAAGGTTTCTATTGGTTGTCATTCACAAAGCCCTACTATGAGAAAGATAGAACCAGATGAGATGGAACTTGGTTGAAATCTAAGAGTTTGATCTTCATTCAAAACTACTAGAAGAAATAATACAAGTAGATTAAATCCCTACTTTTCTTGGTTGCTGTCTTTGAGTCACTATACTTTCTAGTACTTCAATTTTTGTGTATATGTTTAGAGACAGTGTTGTCTGTTAGAATATAAATGGAGGGAGAGAAAACCCTCTTACCTATTAACCAGCTATACTGTAGGCAAAATATTTAGTCATACTGTGGCTCACAAATGGTGGAGATGAAATATTAATAGTTAAAAAACAAAACTCCAAAGAGGAAGTAGCAAATTATTCATTCCGGCTGTCACAACCAGAGACTATCATAGGAATAAACGTCTAGTAAAATATTCCAGCTGACACTTTACCTGGAAATTACCCATTTTCTTTCTAAAGACAAGGATTAAGCTTTTCATCATAGGAAAGAAAGTGTAGCCAAAATTTGGAGCACTTCTTGCACTTCCACATTTCCTTCGCTTTGTGCAATAGCAATTACAATGGGGATATCTAGAGATGGCAATATGATTACAAAACTAAACTTTGAGGATTGTGGGTATAGATGTCTTGAATGTCTGCCATATGTGGATCGAAATGCAGATGGTATGTGGACAGATGCAAATCAGCCCAGGATATGGACCGGCATGGATGGCATGTGGGCTGTGTGAGGTTCAGAAGCACCACACAGCTGACTGAGAACCAGGCCAGAGACTGATGGAGCTGCATAACGAATGATAAGCAGCTGGACAGGACACTTTGAACAGCAAGTGACAGAAACCAACCCAAACTTGGTTAACCCCACAGAGTGATTCATGTGCAGAGCAGAGAGTTAGCTCAAAAGACCATCAGAAGGACCCAGAGCCATTCTGGGGTCCCATGGACAGAAATATGGTAGTATTCTCCCAATCTCTCTCTCCCCACCCTTACCCCTTCTTCTTCCCTCCCTCCCTCATCAGCTCCACTTAAACTGCCTCCTCTATTGCTACAGATGGACATTCTCTGCCCAACAGAAAAAGTGACCTTCAGCAAGTGTCAAAGCCATAGCCGGAAGGAACTACCACCTAGATGGTTTTTAATCTCTGAGTTTCAGTGGGAAGGATCCTAGGGAGAGGCTCAGTCTGTCCAGGTGGGATTTTCGAGCCCACCCCTTGTACTGTCACTGTGGCCAGATGGTAGCCTCTCTGTCGACTCAGCCTGAGTCCCGTTCCTTCTCTGGGCCCGAGTGAGCAGCGAGCAGCTTCTGTCCTGGGCGGTGGCCTGGCACAGACATGACCGCTGGTACATTTGTTTGTGTTGGACAGGCCTCATGATGGATCGCTGACAGTCATCACCTTGGTCATTCTTGTGACCCCCTTGAGCAGAAGGGATGAGCAGTTCCTGTGAGAGCCCCTGGGGGTAGGTGTGTGTGCACATGTGGTTGTACAACTTGGTTCAAATGGCTACTCCAGCATCGACTAGCCAAGCATTCTTTCTACATATCAGTTCCCTTATTCACAAAAAGAAAGTAACAGCAGTACCAATTCTACGGATGGTTAATAGGATGAAATGACTTCTTTTATGTAAAGCCCTGTAATAAGCCTGGAATACGAAAGCTTAGTTGTCACTGTTACTAACACATATGTCGCTGGAATAAAACCATCATGACAACCCACTAAATCAGGACTCTTTTCATGCTCTCCTCCAGGCCCTTGACAGACCCCGTGGTTTGTGAAGTTACTTTCTACGTATGTCTTTGCTCACTAGAAGCTGCCCAGGCTCTCCCTGAAGACGCCCAGTGAGGGTAGGAGGCTGCGCTGTGTCCTTCCAGGACTCTCGCCCCACAGGGAGCATCTTTCTCGTTGTATAATCCCAAACAACTGATTTCTCAAATAAACTTTTATTATGGGGTTCCTATAAGTGCTCAAGGAGAGACCTCACTGGAGGCTCACAGTGAGCAAAGCAGTATGACCTCTGCTAAGCTTGCTCCACCTGCTTAGCTCCATATTTCTGAGCAGCCTCCTCTGCTCTGCAGCAGGGCTTTCTCCTGCCCTTGGTGGCTTCCTGTCAATCAATCGCAGACACTCTTACCTATAGAGCCTTCTCATTTCTCAATTTTTTTTTTATTGTTTTTAACAGAGAGAGAGAGAGAGAGAGAGAGAGAGAGAGAGAGAGAGAGAGATACAGAGACAGAGAGAGAACCGAACTGGGGAAACTCCCCAGTTCAGCACATGGGTCCGCACGGGCCGGGGCCGGGATTCGATCCTTGGTCCCTGGCGCTGCAAAGTGAGCGCTTAACCCACTGAGCCATCCTGGCTTCCCCTTCTCATTTCTAATAGTGCATTTCTAAACCCTTGATTTACTTTCCCTCGGTTTTTTTGTTTTTTTTGTTTTTTTCAGATAAATCATTTTCTTCACTTCATTACACAAACCTCCTATGTCTCTATCTTGGTACAACTCAATTCAGCAAATGCTCTTTGTGGTTGTATAATGTACCAATTACTGTGCTTGGTATCACTCATTTTACTTCCGTTTTCTCTTCTCTTCCTTTAATGATCTCTTTCTAAGTTTCCTGGATAGAGAAAACCACAGTTTTTTATTTTTTTGAGATTTATTTTATTGTTTGAGAGAAGGTGAGGAGAGAGAGAGAGAGAGAGAGAGAGAGAGAGAGAGAGAGAGAGAAGAGAGAGAAGGGGGGAGGGCCCAAAGCAGTCTCCATAGTTGTACATTAGTTGGACGTGGGGCCACGCAGGGATGAGAATAAGGGAGGATATATTCCCTTCTTCTGAACCCTTTGAATGGGGCTGTTGACCTTTGTCACTGGGTAGGAATTATCCTTGTAGGATTGGGTCTCACCTGGAGTGACTGAAGTTATAATCTCAACAAGATGTTCTTTTACTGTTATACTCTGTGTGACTAAACGCATAAGATGATGGAATTTAATATCTAATTTAAATCATTAACTGAATGCACAAAATCCCAATAATATGGCAGTGAAGCTAACAAAAGTAGAATATATTGGGTTGCTGGGATAGCTCATAGCTATGTGCTCATTTTACAATCATGATGTTGGGGTTCAATTCCTGCCCCCTGCCCATGCAAACCTATGTGCTGAACTGTGGTACAACTGGTAACTGCTGGGATGGCTCAGTGGAGAAGGTTCTCACCTTCCATGAAGGGGGTCCCCAGTTTAGTCCCCTGCCCCACCCCACCCCCAGCGGGGTCCCACATCCACCTGTGTGCAATCAAACCATGTCCCAACTAATGACGTACAACTATGGAGACTGCTCTGGGCCCTCCCTCCTTCTCTCTCTCTCTCTCTCTCTCTCTCTCTCTCTCTCTACCTATCAAACAAAATAAATAAAAAAAAAATTTTTTTTTTTGAAGAGTAGAATATATTGTAGCCTCTTTTTGTGCATACTTTCAAAACATCTGCATTGGCGGTAATTGGTGTTTTATTAATACAATGAGGCTGTTCCCTAGGATTAGCTGTTAGGACCAGAGAACAGGCAAGGCCTTGTGATAATAAGGTCCCCTGGCAACTAGGCCCCTTAAACCGTGTGAGAGACACACTGTAGAAGAGAATCCTGTGCAGTGTCAGGATGCATTTAACAAGATTATGGTGTCTATTTGTACGTTTATGATTTGCAGAGATGCAAGGCACACGAGCGTGGCAGCTCAAGGTAGCTACAAGAGTAAGAGCCAGTGCAAATTTTGACATTTACTAAACAGCCTTTAGAATTATAGATGCTTGAATAGAATTAATGTTCCCTCAAAAATGCACTGAAATACAGAAAATTCATTAATTTGTTAAGTACTCAGAACTGACAATGTCCTTTCATAAAGATTCTTAGAAAAAGTGTCTAGAAATGGAAATAAAATAAGCAGCTGACACTGGAGTTACTTCTAGGAATTTAACCTGACACCTTCATTTTCCTTTACCCTGCAATTACTCTCATCATCAGAAAAAGAAATAAAAATAACCCACCTTTGACTGAAATACCTGGTAAACTCACCCCAGTTCCAACATTTGCAAGAGAGAATACAAATGGAGGCCCCACGTGTCCATAGGTCTCAAAGTTATAAGCCAAGCTAACAACTTGCTAAACAAAACATAGTCCATGCTCCTATATTGATGAATGTGCTTTCATGATTGGAAGGTGATTCCTACTTTAGAATTCTTGGGTCACTTCCTGTTGTATGCCTGTGACGACCTCCACCTCAGGCCACCCCTCTTCTCTGTTCACTACAAGCTTCATCCTTTACTGTGGGGGCCTTGCATCGCATGGCACATGTGGACACCTTGTGTGTGGACACATACAAACTCTGTGTACCTCCTACCGCCTCCTCAAAAGCCACCCACAGGACTAGGAGTGGGTGTTCTGTACACCCTTGGTCCAGACCCAGAGAAGAGATCAGTGCAGGCCCTGGAAGAGGATTCAAGGTCATTTAGGAAAGTGTCATCTGGAAGAGAGGTCATGAGCTCTAGGTTGGTGTGTCACTTTGGCCATAAAAGGAAGGCGTGGCTAGACAAGAGTAAGAGTGAGCTCTCTGAAGTATGGGTCCAAAGCAGGAGCCTCTCTTGCCCACACCACAGGGTGGGTAGTAGGTAGCTTCCTTGCACCTACTTAGGGCTGAAATCACCCCACTCCTATTTGACAGTGTTATATACTTTCCCAGAGTCTCTTGTTTACTTCTCTAGAATAATTGTTCTTATGGGTTTCTGGACAAACATCAGGATAGGCCATTAGCCATGGGAAAATAGCCCAGGAGAAGGCAAAGTAGCTTCCAAGTATTACTGGAAGCTAGGTTGCAGAAAGGATATTGAAAGCAGGGAACTGAAGGAAGCCACCCATCAACCTTGTAGAATTCTTCCTCAAACATGGCAGACTTTCTGTATAACCCCTTCCCAGTGTTGCCTGTGCTTCTTGCTCCTGTGCCACCTCTCATCGTTTTTTTTTTTTAAGATTTATTTTATTGTTTTTGACAGAGACAGAGAAAAACAGAGAGAGACAAAGAGAAGGGGAAGGACCCAGAGCAGCCTCCATAGCTGTAAGTCATCCACCAGTTTTCACATGGTTTTGTTCCACACAGGTAGGCGGGGGCTGTGCAGGGCAGAAACTGGGCTGGGGCCTCCTGCATGGGAGGCACACTCCCTCAAGCCAGAGGCCAAACTGAGGGCCAAGAGCCAAACTGGGGGTCTCCCGCAGGGGAAGCACACCCCAGGTCAGCATATGGGTCTACAAAGGCTGGGCTGGGATTCGATCCTCAGTCCCCCGGGGGCTGCAAAGCAAGCAGTTAAACTGCTGAGCCATCCCAGCTTCCCCCATCTCTCGTCTTTCAAAGGATCCAAGCCAGGCTGCTTGCAGTGGGTGGTCTTCACCTCTCTCTGATAGGCATCTCTTAGCTCCTCCCATCAGTATCCCTCCATCTGACATCACAATTTCTTTGTGGATTGAGGCCTGACCTGGATCTCCTGAAATCTGGGTACGGGCCTTTTGCCCACAGCCTGTCAGTTCATCTTCCTCTCTTACCGTCTGTGGAGTGACTCATCTGGGGGTGGAGGAGGGGGACAGCCACACCTGAAAAGTGTGCCCTTGGGATCCTGGGGATTTAATTGCTTTGGACTTGGCATTTGGTTGTACTATTTCAACCAATGTAATCGGAGAGAATGAGAATAGAGCTATTTGTTGACACTTCCTCATTTCATATCAGAAACTAGAAAATAAGAAGAAGGCCTGCGTTGTTTTCCGGTGGGGGTATCTCCCTTTTACTTGTAGTGTGCTCCTTAGTTTATTTCCTGACAGGGCAATTTCAGGTTCAACCTGTTTTCTAGTTATGAATCATATCAGTGACTCAAGGCCAATTTGGGGAGGAAAACAAAAGAAAAAGAAAAGCTATGCTGGCTATAATCAAGCCTAGTAACAAATATGAATTATTAATCTTGAAACTTCTGGCAAACACCCACTAAAACAGTATTTATTCATTCATTCATTCATTCAGCAAGAATATGTTGAAGGAAAAATATGCTCAAAGGAAGGTTTCATCTATAAAGGCAATTAAATACTCTTTTCTGAAAGGTGCATAGATTTTTTTTTCTAAATTGGATTCTTATTTTCTCATGGGGAAAAGAAAACTTATAAGTAGTAGTTACTATCAATTTGCCCACTGTATTGCTATTTTTTTTTAAAGCGAAATAATAGAGTTCCTCAATGCACAATACTATGATAATGAATTGAAATGTTAACCATTTATTTTCTAAATCACAGAGGTGGGAGAGGACTTAAAGGTTGTATATAGAACATTTCAATTTCAGGGATGCTGGGGTGGCCCAGCAGGTGGGTTAAGGGTTCACTTTGCAGCCCCGGGGTCAGAAGATCAAATCCCGGCCATGACCCATGCAAATCCGCATGCTGAACTGGGGTGTGGCCCCCAGTTCTGTTCTCACTGGGGCAAACTTCCCATGTGGGAGGTTCCTGGTTTGGTCCTAAGCTAGTGGGGGCATTCCTGCCATGTGGAGACCCCCAGCTCAGTTCCGCCCTGCGTGGCCCCCACCCACCTCTGTGGAATAAAACTACAGTATATTGAAAATTAATGACATACAACGATGGAGACTGCACTGGGCCCTCCTGCTTCTCTCTGTCTCTGTCAAAAAAAAAAAAAAAAATCTTTAAAAAAACATTTTAATTTCACTACTGAGAAAAGGGAGTCCCAAAGAGGTGAACGACTTGCTTGGGGTTGCACAGCGGGTCAGCCTGCTGCAGGAAGGGGACCTGGATCTTCCCTCTTCCTATGACCATGAGCCTTCTCCAGGAGCCATTATGACCCTTATTACTTACTTGCTGTGAGAGCAAGGCGCTTTTCCTTAGGCTATATTACTTCAGGTTCACACATCTTAGCAAGGTAGCTATTGTTATCTTTATGTTAGAGAAAAGGGAAGTGTGGCTAGGAAAAATTGTCACTTATCCAATGATTTCCTGAGGCTAGTGACATAGATAGGAAAAAAAAAAAGGCAAGAACCTTATCCTCAAGGTCACACTCTTTCCAAACTGCAGCCCCATTTACCTAAGGTGACCAGATTTTAACATTGGTAAAGCGGGACACCAGTGACCG
>PVKE010020231.1:0-27673 GCA_004027555.1 Craseonycteris thonglongyai
GGGGTCGGGGTCGGGGAAGTGAGGGCGCAGCCGAGACCCCAACCGCGGCGCCCGCGTTCCGGGAGCCTCGCGCGACTCGCTGGGAAGGAGGCGGGGCCGGGGACGGCGCGTGGGGACTGCGCCTGCGCAATGGGCCGGGCCGGGCCGGGGCGGGGCCGACGCGCCCAGCTGCACCTGCGTACCCGGGGCGGGGGGCGGGGCCTGCCCGGCGCCGGGGGCGGGGCCGACGCGCCAAGCTGCACCTGCGTACCCGGCGCGGGGGGGCGGGGCCTGCCCGGCGCGGGGGGCGGGGCCGGCGTGCGAAGCTGCACCTGAGTAGTCGATCCGGTCCGGCGCAGGGTGGATCTGCGCCTGCGTGGCCCGAGCGGCCCAGCGCGGGGGCGGGGCTGCGCCTGCGTGGTCTGCCGTGGGCCCCTCCCTCCTCGTCAGGGGCGGGCACTGCGCCTGCGCGCGCCGGCCCCGCCCCGGGGCCCGCCCCCCGCGCCGCGCGGGGCCCTGGGAGGGGCGCAGCGTCCGGCGGCGTCGCGGGCCGGCGGGCGGCGGCAGCGGGAGGGGCCGGCGGGGGCAGACAAAGCGGCGGCTAATGAATGGGAGCGCGTCGGCCCGCGCCGTGCGTCGTCCGCCCCCGGGGCCCGCGGTGAGTGCACGGGCCGGGGCCGGCTCGGCCTCCCCCGCGAGCTCGCGCCGGGGCCGGGGCCGGGCTGGGGGCGGGGGCGGCGGCCAGGCCCGGAGCTGAGCCCCCGCGGTGTGGCCGGGGTTTGGGGCGCCGGGGGGCTGGGCGCGGCCTCCCGTGGCCTCGACGCCGCCCGGGCCGCCGCGCGCGGCTGGGCCGCGGTGCCTGGAGCGCCGGCGCCTGAGGCCGGGCCCCCCGACCCGGGCCCGGCTGACAGCTGGGGAGCGGCGGGGCCCGGCCGAGCGAGAGCGCCCCCGGCTCGCGCTGGCGGGGCCGCAGGATCGAGACACCGAGAAAGTGGTTAAGAAAGTTGGTGCGGTCCGGGCTCCGCCGCGGCGGGCAGCCCACGGGGCCCCGGGCGGAGAGGCTCGGAGCGGTGCCCTCGTGGGGACAGGCTGCCCACGCGCGGGCCCCTCCAGCAGGACGACACAGGTGCTGATGGTCCCGAGCGTTTTGTCCGCCGTGCGCCCTTTGGAAGCATTTCCGTGGCTGCATACTTGTCGGGATTCACGTTTAGTGCACAAGTATCCAATTTGAAACCATCATTTGAGTTGTTTTTCCAGCTGTAGCGTTGGTTTCAAGCCCAAAGTGAACTCGCGTGCGTGTCTTTTGTCCTTTTCCTGTGACCCGCACCGTCTCCGTTGCCATCGCCAGCCCCCAGCACCTGCTCCCTTGTGCTTCCTTCGCATGTAGGTGACTTTCAGTAGACACGTGTGTCTCTGGAAACCAGGGCCTGCCAAGCTGAGCCAGCACACGTCTGTTGGCGTTCTTGTGTTCGTAGAAAAGGGAAGTCCTTTGTTTTGAGGTTAACTGTGATCAGATCGAGTGCAGTTTTCGAAAATCCACTTCAGACTTTAATGAAGCCAGTGTGCTAAAGCAAGAGTACCCGTGTGACTTTATATGGGGATCTATTCGTTTCTGGTGTTTTCTCTATAACGTGATAAAATGAGATAGGAAGGATTTAGCTGGAGTTTTTAACTGCTATGAATAAGCCAGTTTTTAACTATGAATGAATTTTGGTTACTAAAAAAAGTTACCCTGTGAGATGAAACTGCTTACAGTATTTTGACTCCGTATTTGGAGGGTGTCCAAGGATGTCCACGAGGAATACACCTTCCTGTCACCCTAAACCAGGCGTACCCAGCCCGCCGCCTGCATGCCACATGCGAGTGGCCCGGGTCGGCCTTGAGTGCAGCCCAGCTCAAATCCATAGACTTGCCTAAAATGGTTTTTTTTGCGATTAATTTTTGGCTCATCAGTTATTGTTGGTGTTAGTGCATTTTATGTGTGGCCCAAGACAGTTAGTTCTTCGTGTGGCCCAGGGAAGCCAGAAGATTGGACACCCCTGCCTCAAATAGATTGTATCTGCTGGTTACAATTTACATTTTCTCAGAAGATCTAGCACAAGTTAAGATGTTCTGTGAATCTTCAAAAAAAATTAAAGGACACAGTCTCCCATATTGAAAGAAAGCTCAGACTTTAGTCCACTTGATAGTCTGCCCCTACCACCACCACCACCGTGCTGGTTAATACCTGCTGTTTCTGGATGTGAGAACTGCCACTCGTTAATGCAGCACATGCACATGGGGAGGTTTGTAAGTAACTCAAGCTGTGCAAAGAATGTTCTTGACACCTTGGAGAAAGGTTTTAAGCAAATTAGTAGAGTTGTTGACTGGATTGTGTGTCTTCGAAGGAGCTGCTCATTGTGTTCATTTAGTGAAGGAAACAAGGTGGCCCTCTTTCCTCATCTGCAAGTTCCACATCTGGGGGCAGCTGGAAAATATTTGGAAGAAAAAAGTTATGTTGTTACTGATACCTACTTTGTAGTTAGGCCGTGATGTTGCATGTTGGGCTGTACTGAACACGTACAGAATTCTTGTCATTCCCTAAAAAATAAGGTGTAACTACTGTTTACATTGTGTTTACCTTGTATTGCATGTAAGTAACATAGAGATGATTTAAAATTTACGGGAGGTGGTGCTTAGGTTATATGCAAATACAACTGACCCTTGAACAACACGGGTTGGAACTGTGAGGGTCCACTTACACACAGATTTCTTTCGGTAAATAATGTAACGTACTTTCTTACGATTTTCTTAACGTTTCCTTTTTTTCTAGTCTATTATAAGACTACAGTGTATAATACATATGCAAAATACGTGTTCGTTGACTGCTTACGTTACTAGTCAGGCTTCTAGTCAACAGCAGGCTATTAGTTAATTTGGGTGGAGTCAAAGTTGTACCTGAGTTTTGACAGCGTGGGGACGGTGGGGATCGGTGTGCCCAACTGCGTGCTGTACCGCACTGTTCATTAAGGGCCTTGAGCATCCTTGGGTTTGGGGATCTGAGGTGGGTCCTGGCCCGATCCGCTGTGGACACTGAGGGATGACTGTGTGTGTGTGTGTGTGTGTTTCAGACCCCTGACACTCACGGTGTTTGGACAGTGGAGCTGGTGGAGCGCCGAGAGCAGTGGTCGCGATCAGCGCAGTCCTTAGTTTTATTTGCCGGTTTTCCTTCCCCAGTCTTCAACCCTGACTTCAGGCTAATTTTCCTCCCCTTCCATGTGATGACTTCCTTGTGAGGGGAGCAGACCAGGTGACTGACGCTGGGTACCGGGCTCTACGGCACGATTCAAATCTCAGCACTTGAAGGCACGAGCTATAGGGATCTGCGGTTCTTACTCATGTTTTGTGTTTTACTGAGTCTAGCTGCGTAAAATGACCCACTGCCGCGGCCCAAGGTGGAGCCCTGTGACAGCGTGCCAATAACCCCCCTCCCGCCCAGGTGCTTCTCTCGAACTTTTTCAAAGGCAATTGCAGCTATCATGTCACGTCACCTCTAATGTTCCTTCCTCCAAAGAACAGGCAAGAGGATATTATTGTTCTCTAAGCAACAGTGCTATCCGCGCTAACATCCAAGAAACGTAGCAGTTGTCCGGCGATGCCTGGTCCCGCCTGTGAGCTGGACACTTTGAAGGCCAGCTCCTGCCGAGGTGCAGGTGGGAGGAGGCCTGGCCCGGCCCAGTGACAGCACCAACCCAGACCTGACCTTCCGGCACCGCTCTGGGCTCCTCCCAGCTCCCCCATCCTTCACTACTGGGCCTTTGAATTTAAATGCATATCTTTATTTTTCACTTGTTTTACAGTTTTAGGGTATTTTCATTGTGTAAGTGGATTATAAGAGAGTCAAGAGCACGTTTGCTTTTTCCTATTTGAATGGACCATTGGAGTTTTCTGTGTTCGTCTTGAGGCTGCGCTGTCCCTGACAGCATAGGTATTAAGAGTGTGGTTTGCTTCAGTACTTGACGCAATTTCGTCTTTTATAGGAAATGCGGAAGGACCGTCAAGATGGCGGCCATCCTGTTCCCACCACACCAAGTAGCTGCTCAGCGTGGGTCGCGTCCGTGTCGTGAGGCCCTTAGGACTCCCAGGAAGCAGGGCCCTGCGCCCTGAGATGGTGTGCCCATGAGTCACCCGCTCCATTTCTCAGCATGCTTTATGATTGGCCATATTTATAAACATCCCGAGAGATAGAAGTGGTTTGAAACACTGAAGAAAATGTACGTTTGGGAGCACAGATGCAGATTTGGATCATTTTTGTTACCAAGCTGAGGTTTCGGCACGATGAAGCTGCCGGAATAGTTATGGTCAGTCATGGAGCGTAATCAGGAAACTCCCCACGGGGCGGGTGATTTTGTTGGCGATAACGTAAATTTTAAAATAGAGGAGGAAGATGATGATCGAATTCCAAACCACGGTGTGGAGAGAATGGACTTTAAGATTGAGCCAGAGCACAGGAAGCCATGTGACAGCGGCGATGGGCAGGCAGAGGTCAGAGGGCCGAGCTGCGGCTGCGAGCCCCCGGGGAGTGGCGTCCCCGCCGACAGCGAGGACGAGTGCGGCTCGCTCTTCTCCCAGTACAGCAGCACCCTGTACGACGTGGCCATGGAGGCTGTGACGCAGAGCCTGCTGTCCCGCCGGCAGCTGGGCTCCCGGAAGAAGTCCCCGGCCTGGAAGCACTTCTTCATCTCCCCGCGGGATAGCACCAAGGCCGTGTGCACGTACTGCATGAAGGAGTTCAGCCGCGGCAAGAACGAGAAGGATCTCAGCACCAGCTGCCTCATGCGGCATGTGCGGCGGGCGCACCCCACGGCGCTGAGCCCTGAGCGCGGGGCCCCGTCCCTGCTGCTGCCCGCCCAGCCCGCAGAGGCCGGCGACCTGGGCGCCGTGCCGTCACCCAGCAAGCTCGTGGGGAGGGCGGCCCCGTCTCCCAGCCGAGTGGCTGAGGAGTCCGTGTCCACCGTGTCCTCTGAGGACGTCTCCTCCAACTTGTCCGCCTCCGAGAAGTACGGCCGGGAGGAGGCCCCTGGCGGGGGGCCCGCACCCCTCCCCACACCCCACTACGAGGAGGCCGCGGAGGGCGGGGCAGAGCGCAGCCTGGCGCTCCCCAAGGGCACATCGGGGTCCCGCAGGAGGTCGGCGGTCTGGCGGCACTTCTACCTGTCGCCACTGGACAGCTCCAAGGCCGTGTGCATCCACTGCATGAACGAGTTCAGCCGCGGCAAGAACGGCAAGGACCTCGGCACCAGCTGCCTCATCAGGCACATGTGGCGGGCGCACCGCTCCATCGTGCTGCAGGAGAGCGGCGGGGGCACCGCCATCCCGCCCCTCTACTCCGCACCCCCTACCCTGCTGCCCGGCCCGCCACCCCTGGACGGAGAGCCGGGCTCCGTGGCGTCCTCGCCAGGGAAGCTGGCCCAGCCATCGCCCTCGGCGGCCTCCTCCCCGGACCGGCTCACGGACGACGTGCTGATGGACGATGCGCCGGTGCTGTCACCTTCCGATGCCGCTGGTGAGGCCTCGCTGGGGGCCCCTCCGGAGAAGCGGCCGGGTGACCGGCTGAGCCCCCGTGCGTTTGGACCTGGTGCCGCGTTCCAGCAGAACAAAAAGGCGGTGAAGAGGCTGAAGTCCGAAGTGTGGCATCACTTCTCACTCGCCCCCACGGACAGCCTGAAGGCCGTGTGCAGACACTGCGGCTGTGTCATCAGTCGGGGCAAGAAGGGTGACATGGGCACGAGCTGTCTGATGAGACATCTGTACCGACGCCACCCGGAAGTGGTCGGCAGCCAGAAGGGCCTCCTGGGGGCCGGCCTGGCGCACTCCCCGTACGCCACCTTGGCTTCCGCAGAAAGCAGCTCCTCCCGCTTAACTAGCTTGCCGGCGGCGGTCGTAAAAAGCGGCCCAGGTCTGTTCCCCGTTCACAGCAAGAAGACCTCCAAGCTGTGGAACCACTTCTCCATCTGCTCCGCGGATGCCACGAAGGTCGTGTGCTTGCACTGTGGCCGGACCATCAGCAGGGGCAAGAAGCCCACAAACCTGGGCACCAGCTGCCTGCTGAGGCACCTGCAGCGGTTCCACGGCGGCGTGCTGAAGCCGGACGCCCCCAAGACAGCGCCCCCCTCCTCCCCGGGCGGCCGCCAGCCCCTGGGCACCGAGTTGTCAGGAGCTGCCTCCTTCGATGACGCCGATGAGAAGTTTTACGATTCTCATCCAGTTGCCAAAAAAATAACAAGTCTCATAGCAGAAATGATTGCACTTGACCTTCAGCCATACTCTTTTGTAGACAACGTTGGCTTTAACAGGCTGCTCGAATACTTGAAACCTCAGTACTGCCTGCCCTCACCGTCCTACTTCTCCCGGACGGCCATCCCCGGCATGTATGAGAATGTGAAGCAGGTGATCGCGTCGCACCTGAGGGAAGCCGAGAGTGGCGTGGTCCACTTCACGTCCGGGATCTGGGTGGGGAACCAGACCCGGGAGTACCTGACCCTCACCGCTCACTGGGTCGCGTTCGGGTCGTCGGCCCGGCCGCACTGTGAGGACCACCGCTGCTCCGCCCTCCTGGACGTGTCCCAGGTGGACTGTGACTACAGCGGCCACAGCATCCAGAAGCAGCTGCAGTGCTGGTGGGAGGCCTGGGTGACGTCCCGCGGCCTGCAGGTGGGCATCACGGTGACCGACAACCCCGGCATCGGGAAGACGCTGAGTGACGGCGAGCACTCGAGTGTGCAGTGCTTCAGCCACACCGTCACCCTCATCGTCACCGAGGCCACCAAGAGCCAGAGAATGGTCCAGAACCTCCTCAGCACCGCGCGCAAGATCTGCGAGCGGGTGCGCCGGTCGCACCGGGCCAAGGAGAAGCTGGCGGAGCTGCAGAGGGCGTACGAGCTGCCTCCGCACCAGCTGGTCCCGGACGTGCCCTCGCGGTGGAGCACGTCCCTGCACATGCTGGAGCGGCTCGTGGAGCAGAAGAGAGCCGTCAACGAGATGTCCATCGAGTGCAACTTCCGGGAGCTCCTCAGCTGTGACCAGTGGGAGGTCATGCAGTCCGTGTGCCACGCGCTGAAGCCCTTCGACGCCGCGAGCCGGGAGATGAGCGCACACGTGTCCACGCTCAGCCAGGTCATCCCCATGATCCACATCCTGACCAGGAAGGTCGAGATGCTGTTCGAGGAGACGATGGGCATCGACACGATGCTGACGGCGCTGAAGGAGGCCATGGTGAGGCGGCTGGCGGCCACGCTGCACGACCCCAGGTACGTGCTGGCCACGCTGCTGGACCCCCGCTACAAGGCCTCGCTGTTCTCCGAGGAGGAGGCCGCACGCTACAAGCAGGACTTGGTCAGGGAGCTCGAGACGCTGCATTCTACCTCAGAGGCCGCGCCGGCCTCCAACGGCTGCGACCCCGGCTCCCCGTGCAGGGACTCCGGCGGGGAGGACGACCTGTGGTCGCTCATGGCCGAGATAAAGAAGACAGACCCGCACGGGCGGACGCGGCGGCCGGAGGACGTGGTGCTCGCCTACCTGGAGGAGGAGGTCCTGGAGCACGGCTGCGACCCGCTCACCTACTGGAACCTCAAGAAGGCGGCCTGGCCGGGCCTGGCCGCGCTGGCCATCAGGTTCCTGGGCTGCCCCCCCAGCACCGTGCCCGCGGAGCGGCTCTTCAGCACGCCCACTGACAGCGGTGGCCTTGGCCAGTCCAGGCTCACGATGGAGCATTTCGAAAAGCTCATCTTTCTGAAAGTGAACCTCCCCTTAATATACTTTCAGTATTGAGGCTCAGCACGCAGCCCCCGGGTAAGGCTGCTGCCACTCACCAGGGCCAGCTTCCGCCGGGGGCCGCGGACGCCATCGAGCAGGCACTCAGGTCCGCGCCGAGCGCCCGCCCCGCTCGCAGCAGCGTCTACACGTGCCTTATTCCCAGCCCCCACTTCAGGCCAGGTCTCATGGGGGATAAGACACCCACCAGGGTGGCCTGTCTCGTCGATGATGAAATACGATGTTGGGTTTTAATCCGTAACTGTAAAGTTTCTTAAAAGTTGGGTTTAGTAATGTTTTACTAGAATGGCAGAGAAGGTGTAAACAGTTTTACTCTATAGGCTTTTTATTCAATTATGTGAAAACCACAAATCAGGTACTGTATTTTAGTTAATTGCTTTAATTGCAGCAAAACAGCTTTTGTGGCTGTCGAGGAAAATCTGTAAATAGGAGGTGGAGCTGAAGCCATTCTGACCAAGTGGTTTTTAACTGTAGGCTCTGAAGTGTGAGGAGCACAGAGAATAGTCTGGAAGATAACTGTTTACTACAAGGAAGACATGGCATTTGAGGACAAAACTCAAGTGAGGTGTGTCGTGCACTGTCAGTCAGACAGTGGTTGTAAGGAGAACCTCCGTTTTCTGATTCTGCATTCAGGGTTCCACGGGTCCGCTAGCTCGGACATCCCCACTACTTACATGCACGCCCGGGACGGCCGCGTCCACGGGCACGTTCACAGCGGTCCTGGTGACCAGCCCTCCAGGCCTGACTCAGTGTCTACACTTTGAAGCTAGCTGTCCTTTGAAATCTGTGTAGTGACCCCCAGTTTGGTCAGATTATGGGTAAAATTCTTTTTGGAAGAGATGGCTCATTCATAGGGAAGGTGGTGGTCACATGACAGTTGTAAGATTAGCCTTAGGTGTTTAGTTTTATCCTAGGGAAGACTCAGCCATCACCGGGGCATGTTAGGGCCCCAAGGACATCAGAATGAAATGTCAGTTGTCAGATTCTTTTAATAACATGTCTTCTTTTTTAAGTTTTTGCTTCAACCTGGAGAAAAGGGTTTGTTTTCTTACTTCATACCTATTAAATATTCTGGACGAAACCAGTCACTCATTTGCCTGTGACCTTTCAGAAAGCTGTTTTGTTAAAATACTGTACTTGTCATCCATCCGACTTTGCATTGACTGTTTTGGTGTATTTATAAATGATGGACTGTTTCTGAAATTAAACTTTTTATTTGCGATTTCCTACTGCTGGAGGGCATGGCTTTTTATTCCTAGGACAGTACGTCACCCTTGTTGGGGGCCTGTAGACAGCCCGCGCCTTTGGGCCGCCCTGCGGGGGTCACGGGAGGTGAGGAAGCAGCTCTGACAGCCGCAAGCTTTCCAGGCCTGCGTTCAGAGTGGTGTCTGAGCGGAAGAGCCCGGCAGGCCGCCTGGCCCCCGTGTTGCCTCTCCAGGTAGCTGCGCACACGCCCGAGAACAGCCTGTGAACCGTGCGGACCCGAGAGGGTATCAGTGGGCGCTCAGGGCGGCCGCGTGGGAAGACTTCACCAGCTTGGGCCTCGGCCCTCCCGGCCTCCCGTGTGTCAGGCTGGCCCAGATCCAGGAAGTGAGTCCAGAGTTCAGAACAGAAGTTGTCCGAGTTGCCGTGTTGGGCTCATGGCTTTCCTGAAGGGAGGGGCCCTCGCCGTTTCCTCTGGGCCTGGTGGCAGCCGCCCCGAGGCCTGTGGGCAGAGGCGTGGCCTCCGGGCTGGGCTCCCGGCTAGACCACACGAGGGACGCTTCCTCAAGGGGTCTGTACCCCTGGTGCAGCCTGAGCCCAAGTCGGGCTGGCGAACAGCTGGGTGCCTTGAGGACAGGTCAGGACCCAGGGCCACGCGGCTCTGCACACGCTCACCTGTGAGGCGGTCACCCAGCTCCCGTGGGGACCAGCGTTGATGCGTTTTCCTGCTGTGTTCACACTTCAGGCTCAGCCTGTCAGGCCTGCAGCGTGGGGAGGGCTCCTCACCTGGGGACAGTGAGCTGTGGGCCAGCAGTGTGGCTGGGACTCCAGCACCTTCCCTCCCGGGTGCAGAGGCCATGGGGACTCGCGGCCCAGATGTCTGGCTTTCAGGGGGCTGAGCGGGGTGAGCTGTGCTGGGGGACCCCCTGCAGGCCTGCTTGTCTCGGGTTTTGTTTTGAAAACTAACATCTGAGGGTAGGGCTACACGGCATCCTGGGTTCCCCCGGAAGCAGGTCAGCACAGAGACCAGCTTGGTCTGTAGCATGTACCCCCCCCCCAATGAGTGGCACGGACAGACGCAGCCCTCTGGGGAGCACTGGGGTGTTGGCACAGCCCGCTGCCCACCCACAGTAGACCGATGGCACCTGCACATGGGACAGGACCCCGTCCCTCCCGGCACACACGGCACTCAGGGTCAAGGCCGTGCAGTGAGCAGCCCACCTTGAATGGCTCAGACGGCAGGAGCCTGCCTCTCTGCACATGCATGTGTGACGTGTGCACACGCGCAGTGACGCCCGTCCTGTGTTGTTGGACGCGCTCAGGCTACTGAGTAAATGCTGTTCAATAAAGTGAAAGTGCCAAATCATCACTGAACAACCAAGCCCAGGAGAAGGCGCGCTCTGGAAACACCACGCATCGCGAGCTCGCTAGTAAGAAAACATTCACACACTTTAATTCCCGTTCCCGCTGAACACGTGTATCTCCTGGAACTTCCCCTGACCACAGGACGGGCCCTGCAGATCTGGGTGCGCACCCTGGGGCTGCCCTTCCCCCAGGGGCCTGGGGGCCACGCGGCCAGCGTGCGGCTGTGGGTGGGCCCGGGCCTCTTAGGGCTGCCGCTCAGGAAGGCCTGAGCAATCTCTCCAGCAGCACCAGCTTGGTCTGCAGGTTGACACTGAAGGGGGGCAGCCTGGTGAGGTTCAGACTCACCCCGGTGGTGCCCGCGATGCTGGCCAGCACCCGGTGCGTGTCCCTGTAGAGGGCCAGGGGCCCGGGGGCCGCCTCCATGAGCAGGTGCGTGTAGGCCAGCATGTCTGCTGACCCAGGCTGCACGTCCTCCCGCTTCTCGTACCTGCGAGACCACAGCACACCGTGTAGCGGCGCTGGGGCCCCGGGGCAGCACCTGCTGTCCCCTCCCAGGGGCACGTACCTCCAGGCCCCGTTGACTTGCAGGAACCGGGACACACCTGTCTGGGCCGCAGCCACGTCGATGTGCAGGACAACGTCTGTGAAGCACAGCTGCTGGTCAGGGCCGTGCCGGGGCCTCGGGCCAGGGCTGCCCCCGCCCCCCCCGCAGGGCTCCCCCTACCTGTGCGGGGGGGCACCAGCTCGTGCAGCGTCCGCATGGCCACACCGCCGGGGTAGTTGAAGTGGGACACGTACAGGGCGGTGGCTGAGTAGGCAGCGTTCACCACGAGATGCCCCACCACGAGGAGCGCGCCCGCCCTGTGCAGCCAGGACTTGTGGTGGTTGTTGAGCCTGGAAAAGAGCACATGGCTCGCGTAGGCGCTCAGCAGCGAGGAAGGGGACCCGTGCTCGGGACGCAGCGCGGCCAGCTCCCTCGTGACAGGAACATCACTCACAGACACAGACATCACTGGAGAAAGTGGGTAAAGCCACCCTGGAACTTCTCTCTGTGAAATGCCACCCCAGGCGCCAAACTGCACCAGGCCAGCCTGTAGGAGGTGCCAGTCACGGAGCAGAAGCCACGACCGACCATGGACACTGACCGCCAGGGAGCCCTTTTTCTTTTTTAACTGAACTGGGGGCCTCTCCGCATTCGGGAAGCACACCCCAGTTCAGCATGTGGGTCCGCCTGGGCCGGGGCTGGGATTCAATCCTCGGTCCTCGGGGCTTCAAAGCGAGCGCTCAACCCGCTGAGCCCTCCTGGCTTTCCCCAGGGAGACCCTGACCGAGGTCTGGCCTGGCCCTGCTGGCCCTTCTCGGCTCAGCCTTGACCTCAGGACAGCAGACCTGCAGCATGAACAGTGTCCCCATCGTCACGCAAGGCTACGCCCCTGGGGAGGGCCCAGCTCGTGGGTGCTGCCGGAGGAAGCCCACACTGCCAGAATTCACCGCATGTTCCTGACAAAGCCCAGTGGCAGCAGATTAGCTGAAGACAGACATGAACCAAGCAGAGCCACAGCCAGTGCGTGGCTCGTCCCAACCTGAACCTGGCCTGGCGGCTGCTATTTCTGTGAAAACTGAGTCACACCGCGTGGGGGGCCGGCGGAAGCACTCACAGGCAGGCGCAGCCGCGGGCAGCCACGGCGTTGAGCAGCGGGAAGGTGTAGATGATGAAGCGCAGCTCCTTGTGGGGCAGCAGCGAGTACAGGGCCACAAAGCCCAGGGCCGGCAGGAGCAGCGCCCGGGCCCTCGGGTCCACCAGGCCCAGCGGCACGAAGAGCAGGCTGCCGCCCAGGCCTCGGGGCAGCGCCGAGTAGAAGTACCACAGCAGGGGCGAGGTCTGGGCAGGAGGGTCAAGGAGGCCTCGCGTCAGCTCGTCGCTCTGGCCCCTCAGCAGAGCTCAGGCCGGGGCCCTGACAGGTACGCCCGCCCCGCACCCCAGCCTCAGGTGACCGTGGGCCCAGCGTCAGTCAGCAGCCTCACAGAGCCCTTCACCACCCCCGCCCTGGACAAGCGCCTGCCCCGAGTGGAGGTGCACGGGGACTCCGCACGCGGTTCTGTGCTTAAACACCCATGACGCGACATTTACAGGACGGACAGCGGCATGGGGGCCCCCTAGAGCCGGGAGAATACTGCACGAGGGACCCAAGCCCTGAGCCTCCGGGGTGCCTGTGCGGACAGCGCAGGGTGCCAGTCCTGGTGCTGCAGCGGCTGCCGGGCGCCCCGTCATGTGCGCATCGGGTGAGCCCCGTTGCTGACCCTGTCAGGGGCGCCCCGTCAGGCGCAGGCAGCCGCTCCTCGCAGGCGCCTGAGCGAGGCTGGCATGCTGCCCTGCGGGCCACCTCAGTGACATGTCAAGGATACTCCCCAGTTAGAACTTTTGTTCTGGACGACGTTGTACCAAAGCACCATGCCCTCCGGCCACACGAGGTAGCGCCAGAAGCAGGAATCCACAGCGACCGTCAGTCCTGACAGAACAGGGAGCTCCTCAGGGGAGGACCCGGCTAGGCCAACGGCAGCCCTGAGCCCAGTCACAGGTCAGTGTCCCCGGAAGGCACCCGTGGGCAGACACCCTGAGCCACAGCTTCACGCAAAGCAGCTGATGCATCGGGGGCTCTGCTCCCCAGGGAGCATGCTCCGCAGGTCCCTGAACAGTGGCCCCAGGAGGAAGGGGGACACCCGGGCACCCCAGCAAGGACAACGGCACGAGGAAGCACTAATGCTGCCGGGTTCAGGGACTCCCATGGGTGAGAACAGAGCCTCCCGCCTCTTCGTCTGGGAGACAAGGGGAAGCACGCCCCCAGCCGGGACACCGCATCCGCACTCACCGAGGCAGAGGGCGCCCGCCGGCACGGCGCAGCGCAGGGTCCGGGCCACGGTCACCCGCCGGGTGAGGAGCAGCAGCAGCAGCGCCAGGCCCAGGAGCAGGCTCAGCTCGGCTCTGAAGACAATGATGGCCAGTGCCGACAGCCGGGTGAAGCGGGCCCAGCTCTGCCGCAGCCAGGCCGTGAGAGCCAGCAGCACTGCGGGACACGGCCAGGGCGCGGGGTACATCTCGGGCCAAGGCCAGTCCAACCCCAAAGCCCCCACGCACTGCATCATCACACAGCCTGGACCCCAGAGGCCGGGGTCAGCCCCGGGCCCCCTGGGCGGCACCCACTGCGCTGTCCCCTAGCAGCGTTCCCTGGGCCCCCCCGAGAGGCCTGGGGGCTGCGGCGGGTCTGACAGGCACAGCTCACACTACGTACCCACGGGCAGGGCCAGCACGTTGGGGAGCGTCCGTGTGCAGTAGAACATCAGGTGGAACTGAGTGGCTGTCATCCAGCAGAACACAGTAGCCGCCGTGGCCCCAAACTGCCGCCTCACCTCTTTTTGGAAAGTCCAGAGTCCCCAGATCACACAGAGCCCAAGAACCGCTCTGACTAAAATGACAGCAATGTGTGGGCAACCAAAGTGAGAGGTGCCAGGCGAAGCCGGTCTCTGAAACTCACGTGCAGTGCTCAGATAATGACCAGGGGACAGTGAGACAACCATGACAGGGAAGTGATCTTTGGTGTTGAAAAAGGATGCCTCGGGGAAGCCGGGATGGCTCAGTGGGTTAATCGCTCACTTTGCAGCCCTGGGGACCGAGGATCGAATCCCAGCCCAGGCCTGTGTGGACCCATATGCTGAACTAGGGAGTGCCCCCAGTTCAGTTCTCACCGGGGTGAAGACCCCTGCCCAGTTCCTGCCCTGTGCAGCCCCGCACCCACCTGTGGAATAAAACTATGTGGAAAAACCAATAGTGTGCAACTATGGAGACTGTTCTGGGCCCTCCCCCATCTCCCTGTCTCTGTCTCTGTATCTCTCTCTCTCTGTCAAAAACAATAAAAATAGGGCAAGCCGGGATGGCTCAGTGAGTTAAGTGCTAACTTTGCAGCCCCGGGGACTGAGGATCGATACCCGGCCCCGGCCCATGTGGATCCATATGATGAACTGGGGAGTGCCCCCAGTTCAGTTCTCACTGGGGTGAGACCCTGGCCCAGCTCCTGCCCTGTGCAGCCCCACGTCCACCTGTGGAATGAAACTATGTGGAAAAACCAATGATGTGCAACTATGGAGACGGTTCTGGGCCCTCCCCCTTCTCTCTGTCTCTGTCTCTCTCTCTCTAAAACAATTAAACAATAAGAAAAAGGATGCCTGACCTGACACACCACTGTCACCGCGTGGTATGGGGTGGCAGGATGTGAGGGACACGGCTATCGGACACATAGGACAGTGTGACGAGCCCGGCACCATGGCCGTCACGCCTCCAGGGCCACGTCTGTGAGGGCCTGATGCTGACAGGCCACCACGCTCCTGTCCAGGGCTCCCTGACGCCCCGTGTGATGGCGCGTTTACCAAGCTGCCCCTCTGAGAGCTCGCCTGCTCCTCCCGGAATCTGATTTCACCACGGCGCTCCCCAAGGCTGGACAAACGCGCCACAAGAACACACTGGCGTCAGCTGGGGAACCGTGAACAGTCTGGGTTCGGACAGTGAAACCCACTGCGGTGGAGAGACGGCAATCGGCCGCTAGAAAGTGAGGCCGCACGGTGAGGGAGCAGCACACAGGCCGGGGCGGGGCAGGCTGACACCCTCATGTCAGCCGTGAGAGCTACACGAGGGCGCTTGGTCCCCTGCCCTGAGTCATACCCCCAGAAAGGGTGGAGGACCTGCCATGCTGAGTGGCCAAGGACAGCCGCACATTAGCAGGCAGGCGCTCCTGATGTTACCTGGCCTCACGATGCATTTGTCCCCACCCAGAGAGCTCCGCCCTCACCTGTCAGCTGAGAGTAGAACTTGGACACCTGGAGCAGCGATAGCAGGTAGACTGCTGGGCTGGACAGAGCCGCGATCACCAGCGGCCCGAGGAACGTCCTGGGGACCACGCCGGGGAACTCCAGGTGGTCGTACTGCAGGGGGGCGGGGGGTCAGCCGAGGCCTCGGGACGCGGGACCACCCGGCTGCAGGCGTGGCCCCTCACCTTGTCCACGTCCAGCTGGTGGTACAGCAGGTCGTGCACGGCCTGCAGGCTGAAGCTCTCCTCCACCTTGGCGTAGGGACAGGTGACGAGGTGCACGGCGGCCACAGCAACCAGCAGCCCCAGCAGCCAGGGCTGCCGGCCGGAGCCCGGCGGCCTCCTCCCAGCCATTCTGCGTCACTGTCACGCACTGTCATCAACCACCAGCATGCCCCTCTGGAGCCTCTGGAAAAACAGAAACGAAGGTGCCCTCATTTAAAACGCACGCTCCCCACCAGGGACCGAGGATCGAATCCCGGCCCCGGTCCTTGTGGACCCATGTGCTGAACTGGGAGCTCCCCCAGTTCAGTTCTCTCTCTGTCTCTGTATCTCAATCTCTCTCTCTCTCTCAAAAACAATAAAAATAAATAAATAAAAATAAAAATAAAACGCACGCTCCCGCTAACAGCTGCGAGATCCGGGTGAAGGATAAGGGGGAACAGTTTGAGATTCTGTCACCACTTCCTTAACCCTGACAGCACATCACACAGAAAGTCCTTTCTTAAGAAAAAACTTGCTTGAGGAGAACCGGCTGTCTCATGGCTTTAGCTGCGTGCGTGTTTTTCCAGGAAGGCTTTAGCTGCAGAACCAAGTTCAGTCCTCCATTGGGCCGGGCCTCTGGCAGACAGCAGGCCGGTCCCTGCACTGAAAGCACTCAAATGCAGCAGGACACTCACATGGAACCCAGCTCAGCCCCCACGGCCGTGGCTGAGAGACTGGAGGGAGGCTATGAGGTGGGAGGGCAGGAGGGGGACACAGGGCAGTGGGAGAAGCCCCTGTAACTGACACGGTGGGATGGCTGTGGACCCCCACCCTGCTGCCTCCTGAGCCCCACCCCGGGAGGAGGGCTCGCAGGGCCGAGGGCAGCATGCTGGTCATGAGCATGAGCAGGTGGGTGGCAAAAGGCATGACAGGCCCTGAGGCTTCAGGCAGATGTTGCCTGATCACCCAAATACAAACAGGACGTCTGGGGGAGAACCCACGGCACAAGCTCCCCGAGAAAACGGTCAGGCCCCACTGGGAGACCCAGATCTGTCCACAGGCAAGGAAACGTGGCCAGTGCTTCATGTTTGTGGCTTCCCTTTAAACAGGACCAGAATGTAAAGGAGGGAGCCAGCCACAGTGCTGTTTGTTATGGCTACTTTCTGATGAGAGGGAGACTGAGGTAGTCTGCACCCTCCAAGAAAGTGGGGAGTCAACACATGACAGGACACCGGTGGCTGAGAAGGATCGGGGGTCATTGGATACGGTGGCTGTGAGGGGGGCAGATGAAAGGGGAAGAAGCCTTTCACATTAAGCATTCCCAAAACAATATGCAGTGCCTGTCAGAAGTCACCAAGCTCTCCACTTCCAAAAATAAAAACCACCTATGGAAAGAGGTGCTACGAGTTCGTCTCCTAAAACGTAAGCTCCTTGAGGGCAGGATTTTTCCGATTTCCACCCCACTCCCATTGTAACCTCAGGAAGGAGAACAGACCCTGCTCATCATATGAGGTGCTCACATGTGCTAACTAGACAGTGCCTTTGACGGTCTCCCCTGCAGGGTCCACATGGGGCAGGCAGGGCCACCAGGCTGGTTCAATGCTGTATCGGTAGAGCCTGGCACAGTGCTCAACAAACTTGCTGAAGAAATTCGGTAGAAACTCTCAGGCGTGGATCGCATCATACCAGCTTACGTTTTCATTAAAAATACACTAATGTGGGGATGCCGGGATGGCTCAGCAGATTGAGCGCTCTCCTTGCAGCCCTGCGGTCTGAGGATCGAATCCCAGCCCACGTGGACCCATATGCTGAACTGGGGTGTGCTTCGTACGCGGGGAGGCCCCCAGCCCAGTTCCCACCCTGCGCAGCCCAGCGCCCACCTGTGTGGAATGAAACTATGTGGAAAACTGATGACATACAACTATGGAGACGGCTCTGGGCCCTCCCCCTTCTGTCTCTCTCTGTCAAAACAACAAATCATTACAAAAATATACATCAGTGCTTTCATGTCCAAGAAAGCCAAGGAGACCACAGAATATTTATACACTTCTCTCTGTTCCTTATTCTTAGGAGAAAAATGAGTTTAAAGAAACAGGAAGCAGCTACACAGCCAAGAAGCTCAGGGCTGCTTGACAGGGACCCAACATGGCTCGCGGGCCGTCCCTGGTCAGCTAAGAACAGGCCTGTCCCAAGACTGCGCTCCACTCCTCTGCCTGAGAACACCGCCCTGCAGGAAACCCCACACACTCACCACACAAGCTGGGGGTTGGGAGGGGGCACCCAAGTGCAGAACTCGGCCCTTCCAGGTCCTGGGCTTCTCCCCAGAGGCCAGGTGCAAAGCGCTTATTTCGGAAGGCACTGGAACCACTGAGTGTAAGCCAGGTGCTCACCCGGGACCACGAAAAGACAAAGGGGTACCAGCGGTACAGGGACCACGGCCAACCCACCCTGGGGGCTTGAGGGCATGAGTGGACGTTTGTCTGCACTGGTCCACCCTGGCTCACAGCTGTTGGGGTTGTTAACCGGAGACATCCACAGACTAAAACAGGCAACTCCAAAGAATGGGGTTTTTACAATGACAGCATTTCAGCATAAGAACGACCTCCAAATCATCCTGTCCCCTCAATTCAGACGCTAAGGCCTCCGCTGACCACGGCCAAATCTAATGGATCCCTCGGCTGGAAACACAAGGGATCTGGTGCAAATTAGGCCGCCAGCCAGCCAAATGCCAGGGAAGCTTCGTATCACCCGCACGGCTCCTTCCAGCACGGGTATCCTACTGGGATCCAGTAAACGCTCATCTTAGACCCCTCACTGAAACCACCGCGGTCCCAGTGTCCATGCAGCTGGGGCACCTGGGGAAATGCAGATGCCTGGGCCCCGAAAGGCAACGATCAGGCCTCAGGTGAGGAAGCCCAGCTCCAGGTGAGGAGCCCGGTCCCAGGTGAGGGGCCCCGTCCCGGGTGAGGACCTCGGTCCTGGGTAAGGAGCCCGATCCGGGGTAAGGAGCCCGGTCCCGGGTGAGCAGCCCGGTCCCGGGTGAGCAGCCCGGTCCCGGGTGAGGAGCCCGGTCCCGGGTGAGCAGCCCGGTCCCGGGTGAGGAGCCCGGTCCCGGGTGAGGAGCCCGGTCCCGGTGAGGAGCCCGGTCCCGGTGAGCAGCCCGGTCCCGGGTGAGCAGCCCGGTCCCGGGTGAGCAGCCCGGTCCCGGGTGAGGAGCCCGGTCCGGGTGAGCAGCCCGGTCCCGGTGAGCAGCCCGGTCCCGGGTGAGCAGCCCGGTCCCGGGTGAGGAGCCCGGTCCCGGGTGAACAGCCCGGTCCCGGGTGAGGAGCCCGGTCCGGGTGAGCAGCCCGGTCCCGGTGAGGAGCCCGGTCCCGGTGAGCAGCCCGGTCCCGGTGAGCAGCCCGGTCCCGGTGAGCAGCCCGGTCCCGGGTGAGCAGCCCGGTCCCGGTGAGCAGCCCGGCCCCAGCTGCGATGGGCCCGGCGCCGCCCCATGTGGACACGCACGGAGAGGCCGCGGAAGCGCCGGCTCGGGGCCCCCCGCCAACCACCTGGAGAGCCCGGCCGCGGAAGCGCGCGCTGACCTCGTTCACCCGCGGCGCAGGTCCTCAGAGCGCGGCAGTCGGGGGTTGTCCTCGGCCGGAAGCGGGTCGACGGAAACCGAGAACGGAGTCGAAGCCTTTGCCCGAACCCGACATGGCCACGAAAAGCGCAGGCGGCGGGCGCCCTCTTTGCCCAGAGTAAAGATGGCCGCCGAGGTGGGCGCGCGGCGGGCGCCCTCTTTGCCCAGAGTAAAGATGGCCGCCGAGGTGGGCGCGCGCCGGGCGCCCTTTGCCCAGAGTAAAGATGGCCGCCGAGGTGGGCGCGCGCCGGGCGCAGGAGCGAGAGGCGGGCTCGGATCGGCACACGCCCAGTCCCCGCCCCTTCCCTGCGGGGACGCTGACCCGGGGCCTTCCTATTGGTCGCTTCTCGTGGCCAGCCCGGATTGGGCCACATGAGTACGGGGCGGACCCCGCTGACCAATAGCGACGCGAGGGCTGGCGGGGGGCGGGGCTCCGCCGGCGCCGTCAAGTAGCCCGGGGAACGGACGGCGCAGCTCAGCCGGTGCCGGGCGGTTCCCCGCCGGAGCTCGTCCGGTGCCCGCGGGGCCGCATCCTCGCAGCGCTGCTCGCCTCGGCCCCCGCCATGCGCCCGCTGGTCCCAGCCGCGCTGGGGCTGCTGCTGCTGCTGCCGCCGCCGCTGCTACTGCTGCTCGGCGGGGCCGCCAAGAGGCCGCCGCCCTGCAAGCAGTGCCGGGAGCTGGTGGACAAGTTCAACCAGGTGGGTCGGGGGACCCCGGCACCCCCATGCGGACCAGGCTCCCCCACCATGAACGGGGGGCAGCGGCGGGAGCCCCATACGCGTTTCTCTCCGTGCAGGGAATGGTGGACACCGCAAAGAAGAACTTTGGCGGCGGGAACACGGCCTGGGAGGAAAAGTCGCTGTCCAAGTACGAATTCAGGTGGGTGCCCACCCGGGCGGGCTCTGGGCACTTGCCTGACGTCTCTGAGCCTTGTCCACCCGTGTTGGTGACACACCGACGGTCCCTGCGGCACGTCACCTGTCCTCGGGGCTGGGACTCGTGCGCTGACCCCCCGACAGGCCCCTTGGTTCCCTCCTTTGCCCCGAACACCATCTATGGCACAGACACGGTGGCCTCCTCATAATGCGAGCGGGCACGGGAGGCCCACCCCTGTGAACGGGAGGCCCACCCCCATGAACGGGAAGCCCACGAGCGGGCACGGGAGGCCCACCCCCATGAACGGGAAGCCCACCCCCATGAACGGGAAGCCCACGAGTGGGCACGGGAGGCCCACCCCCATGAACGGGAAGCCCACGAGTGGGCACGGGAGGCCCACCCCTGTGAACGGGAAGCCCACGAGCGGGCACGGGAGGCCCACCCCCGTGAACGGGAAGCCCACGAGCGGGCACGGGAGGCCCACCCCCATGAACAGGAAGCCCACGAGTGGGCACGGGAGGCCCACCCCTGTGAACGGGAAGCCCACGAGCGGGCACGGGAGGCCCACCCCCGTGAACTGTTGCAGGCTTCACCCTCTGTCCAGAGCTCCGGCGTTTCCTGGGGCGACCCTCACCCTGGCCTTGAGTTCAATTCTCTGCTCAGCACCCACCACCCCACCCCCGGGTCACGTGTCTGCTGGGGGGTGTTTTCACCAAGATGCCACCGTAGTTCGGGCCCGTGCACCACGCGGGACTCGGGACACCCCTGCAGGGTGGGCCCTGCCGCTGGCCCGTGGTGCTGAGAGGCCTGTGTTGCAGCGAGGTCCGCCTGCTGGAGATCGTGGAGAGCCTGTGTGGCCCCAGTGACTTCGAGTGCAACCAGCTGGTGGAGGAGCACGAGGAGGACCTGGAGGCCTGGTGGCTGCGGCTGTGAGTCCCTGGCGTGACCTCCCCCTCGGTCCCCGGATCCCGTGCACAGACGGCTTGTCACGGTTCCCGAGTGACTTCACACTCGGGAGAGTCACAAGGACGGCATGGAGAGTTCCCACACCCCGGCCTCCCCCTCACCCAGCTCACATCCTTGGTTACCTCCTTGGCCAGGGGCCGGCAGGCCCGGCCCACAGCGGGGCGTCCTCTCCCAGGTCTCCTCACGTGGGAGCACGTCTCACGTTAAACCACCCTGTCGTTTTGAAGAAATCTGCACGGGAGGGTTAACAAGCACGTTTTAAATCCTTAGGAAGAAGGAGCACCCTGACTTATTTGAGTGGTTTTGTGTGAAAACGCTGAAAGTCTGCTGTCCTCCAGGAACTTATGGGCCAGACTGCCTCGGTACGCGGTTCTCGGTCGCGGTGCCTCCCGGTGGGCAGGGGGTCCTCACCACCTCCACGCTGTAGGGACCTTCCTTTGGGCCACACAGCTCTGAGTATCTGATCCCAAATGTGCTTCCAGTTCTGGGGTCCAGAGCTCTGCAGCTGCCCACCTGTGGGTTCCCCTGAGTGCCCGGACCTCCCCCCAGTCAGCTCTGCTCTGAGTAGCCCAGCCTCCTGAAAGGTGTTGCTTCCAGCCAGTGGGCCAATCAGGGCCCTCTGTGGAGCGGTATGGCAGACCGGGAAGCCACACTTAACCGTTTGGGCATTACCAAAGTCATTCGTGTCGGCCAGCTGGGTAAAGTGGCCCAGTTTTCAAGTTCAGACCCCAGTGACCGGCCACAGACGCCTCCCACCGCCTCTCCTGCTTTCTTGGTGGTCGCAGTGGGATGTTGTCACTGTCCCGTGCTGTCCCGCCCCCCACATGCAGGTGAGGCTGCCTGATGCCCTCGCCAGGGTCAGGGGCTCCTGTGTTCCCCGGAGCGACCGCTCGTTTTAGGGTGAAGCAGGGTTTGGGTTTTAGCAGCAGCCCCGAAAGGTTACTTGGATTGTGAGCGTGGTGAGTGAGTGACGCTCTCTCTGACAATGGGCCCGGCCCCCTGGGCACACGCTGAGCACGGGTTGTGTCCCCACAGCGTGCCAGGGAGGGTCTGAGAGGCCCTGCAGCGGGAATGGCCACTGCAGCGGGGACGGCAGCCGGCAGGGTGACGGGTCCTGCCAGTGCCACCCGGGCTACCGGGGGGCTCTGTGCACCGACTGCGTGGACGGCTACTTCAGCTCGCTGAGGAACGAGACGCACAGCGTCTGCACAGGTACCGTTGGGACGCCCTGGTCCACAGGCACGCGGACCTTCAGGGAGCTGGACGGGAGACCGGAGAAGACAGGCTAAGGGACCAGGGGCGCTGTCCCTGAACAACGGGTGTCCTGTCGTGACGCTCTCCTGGAGAAGGCCGCGGTGGGCAGCGTGGGGTCAGCAGTCGCCAGGTCCACACCCTCTGGCTTCTCTGTGACCTGATCCCTGGAGTGTCCGAAGCAAGCCCGGCTCTCCCACTGTGGCTCTCCTGGCAAGATGGCCGGCCCTTGAGTGCCCCGCTGGGTGACCTTGGGTGTCCTTGGGTGCAGGGGCTGGTGTGCTGCTGCCTTGTGGGGGACGCGGGTAGTGTTGAGCCCTGGGCGGCGTCCCTGTGAGGAGATGGATGGAGGGGACTCCAGAGGCACACGTGTCACCTCCTGGTCCCCAGGCTCCTCTCAGAGGATGTGCCATCTTGGGTACCCTGGCGTCCTCCCTGGGTCACCCGGGCTGCCAGCTCGTGACGACCACATGGTCCTTCTAGCCGTGGTGACGCCGGCACGCTGACCGGTCGCACAGGGGTGGGCTCACAAGCCCACTGCAGGGGTCGGCGGGAGGGGCACCTTGCTCAGTGGTCACAGCTCCCGGGCGCACCACGCGGCAGATGCATTGAGTGCTGTTGGGTCGCAGCTGCGTGCCCACCCACCCCACCCCCGGCCCTTCTCTGGCCAGGACGGGGTGCTGAGCGGGGCACTCTCAGCCCGCTGTGGGCAGCTGCCCTGCAGGTTATTAAAAATTCCCTTGCAGACTCGTGGGTGGTTTATTCTCAGTAACTGGGAATGTTCTGAATTACACGAACATGTTCTTCTCTTGTTAATAAATCTTGCTTTCCTGGGACTTTTTGCTAATTTCTGGAATGGCCTTTGCGTCGTGCTCATTGCTAAGGATGGGGTTCCCATGTATTGACGGGCGCCCACCTCTGCCTTGCAGCCTGTGACGAGTCGTGTAAGGGGTGCGTGGGCCCGACCAGCAAAGACTGCCGCCAGTGTGAAGTGGGCTGGGCCGAGGAAGACGGCGCCTGCGTGGGTGAGGCCCCTCCCTGCAGGCGCTGAGCACCCCTGGGCCCCACCCCTCACGCGAGAGGCCTCCAGGCACAACTGCACGTGTGCTCCACGGGGGTTGCTTCCGCTCAGGCTGCGCACAGGTCGGAGGCGGCCCGGCCTGGCGCTCACGCCGCGCTTTGCATTCCAGACGTGGACGAGTGTGCGGCGGACACGCCTCCCTGCAGCGAGCGGCAGTTCTGCGAGAACACCCCCGGGTCCTTCCAGTGCGAAGGTGGGTGGTCAGCTGTCACCTGCAGGGCGTTCGTGTCCAGCATGAGGACGTGCTGTACACCAGTCAGAAAGCTGCAGCGGGGAAAAGCGGGAGAAAGCCCAGCCCATGGCGGGAGGGGACCGTGAGCCCCCGCGGCTGGGGGGCCCTCAGCCTCGTGGCTTCCCGCGCGCTGACCACTCCGGGGCGCCATCACTGTGGTTTCCTTCACCAGCCCTGGTGCACGCATCCGGGTCGGGGGCTTTCCGTAAGGAAGGTGAACCCTCCTACGTCACGTTCTCACGGTTTCTCTGGGCCCGTTCCAAACGGCTCAGTCCAGAACGTGGGCCACATGCCCTGGAAGGTGTGGTGTGTGGCAGCCATCAGCGCACGTGGGGCCGCCTTCCCTGGGGTCTGCGGCCGCTCTGGGGCGAGTGGCTGCCGCTTCGTGTGTGAGCAGCGACCCCTGACCATGCACGTGGACTCATCTCCATTGTCACCGCTAAGCCCCCCGCAGGCGGGTCAAGGGTCACCGAGCGTGGGGGGGCTTGTTTTCATGGCGGGGTGACTTCCAGCAGCGGCTCGCACGCCCGCCGCACCGCAGCTCTCGGTGTGGGTTATGGCGTGCGTGCCAGCGAGTCCTCCACCGCGGCCGGGGGCACGAGGGGACACACGGCACCCCGTCTGCCACCGCCACTGCCTTCCTCTCGTTTCTAGAATGCGACTCCACCTGTGTGGGCTGCACGGGGAAGGGCCCGGGACAGTGTCAGGAGTGCATCCCTGGCTACACGAGAGAGAGCGGCCAGTGCACAGGTCAGTCCTTGTGTCTGCAGGGCTAAGACAGAACCTTCCGGAGCGACCACGCCGTGGGCTCCTGGGACGGCCGGTGGGGATGGGACACTGGCTCTCCAGCAGCTGGGGTCTCAGGAGACGCAGGAGCCGGGGCTAGTGGCCGCTGAGCGAGGAGCTGCATGGCCCCTGGGCGTCTCCCCGTCGAGTTCTGCGCTCTGACTCCTCAGCCCCCTCCCCCGCCCGTGTGTCAGCCGGTGGCGCAACGGCTGAGGCAGCTGTTGCATTGCAGACGTGGACGAGTGTGCGCTGGCGGAGCGGCCCTGCATGCGGACCCACGAGAACTGCTACAACACCCCCGGGAGCTTCGTCTGCGTGTGCCCCGAGGGCTTTGAAGAGACCGCAGACGCGTGTGTGCGGACGCAGCCGGCAGGGGACGGTGAGTGGTGTCACCGGAGTGGGAGGTGCCGGGGCCGCCACGTGTGCTGAGCGCGGCCTCGGCGGCAGGCGTTAGCCACGTGCTGTCACACGGTCCCGGGGACCGGGCGGGGGTCCTGGTGGGCAGCGTCCCTCCTGCCTGCCCAGCGGCTGGCCGTCCTTGGCTCGCAGCTGCGTCCCCCGTCCCGTTGTCCCCTGTGCTTCTCCCTGCGCGTCTGTGTCCAGATCTCCTTACAAGGTCGGCAGCCATTGGATTGGGGCCGCCCAGTGACCTCATCTTAGCCTGGCTCTCTGTGGACCCCATTTCCAGGTGGAGGTCACAGGCACAGGGGCCGGGGGAGGCACATCTGTTGGGGGACGCAGTTCCTTCCATGATAGTCTCTTAGAATTTCCAGAAGAGTTTGGAGAGTGGAAGAAATGATGTTCAGAAAGAGAAGAGTTAGTTTCCCAGGATTCCTGAGGCCCCTCGGCCCCGGGCAGGACAGGGACCCGTGCATCCCATCTGCACGGGGGGCCGGAAGGCGCGCAGCCCCCAGCGGGCAGGGGGCACCGGGACCTGTGGCCGTGCTGCTTGCAGGGGCCTCCCCACTGGCAGCCATGTGGCAGCTCGGAAATGCCACCTGGACCCCCCCTGCCGTGGGGGCGTGGGGCCCCCGCATCCTCAGGGCCTTGCACGGTTTTGTCACACGATCTGTGTTTGTTTCTGACAGAAGTCACAGAGGGACACCCGACACCGCCGCCCCCCCGGGAAGACCTGTAACTGCGTCCAGACGCGGGAGCCAGACCTGCCCTTTAAATTATTCAGACTGACGCCGCACGGAGGGAGAGGCTGCCTCACGACACGGACGCTCATTGGCCCTTTGAAAAGCTGCGTTTGGGGTTCTTCTTACAGATTTGTATATTTTGATATCGGTCTTTATAATAAAATTAACCACTGGAGGTCGTCAGGCACAGGGCGCGTGCGGATGGTCTTGAGAAGCGCGGGCGCTTTAATGTGGACGGCGGCCTGGCGGCGTGCCCTGTCCCGCGGGGCAGGGACACTGAGGCACAGGCGGCCCCACGCCTGCCCCCCCCCCGGGCCCCTGCCGGCCCCCCAGGGCCATCAGAACCTCCAGCAGAACCTCCAGCAGAACCTCCAGCAGATGTGTTCAGAGCCCTCCTGTGGCCCCAGAGGGAGGTGCTGAGGGGCCCACGGGGGCGGCCCCTGGGGGGCTGGAGAGGCCAGTTGTGAGGCCGGCGCCTCAGGGGGCAGGGAGAGATTCGGAGAAGCAGCTGGAGATGAGCCTGCGGCCCCTGGGGACAGCCCCCCCCAGCCCCCCCCAGGCTCTGCCCTGGGGCCCCACCCCCCACCCCTCGCTGCCCCAGCCCCTCCAGCCACCCAGGTGTCACCTCACACTGTGCCTGTGTGTCCCTGCCAGGTGGGGGGACCACAGCACCATGGACCCCACAGGTGCCGGCCACACCCCCATCTCCCCGACCTCTGACCTCCACGGGTCTCAGCCAACCTCCTGCTGTGTGTCCATCTCTATGGTGGACACAGAGCGTCCTGTCCCAGGACAGGTGTCCCCACATTCCCAGGGGGCTCAGCACAGAGACGTGAAGGACGGGGGGGTGGCTCTCGTCCCGTCCAGACGCGCTGGGGCGTCCACCCTGGGGGCCCAGCCAGGTGTGGAGCTCACACAACACACAGGCTGCAGCCCAGGGGCGGTGGCTGCTCAGCCCCCGGGCAGAGCAGAGCGTGGAGCAGTGACAGCCGTGAGGACACAGGAGGTGTCAGGGTTGAGGGTCCCCGCCGAGCTGGGGGGCTTCCAGGAATCTCTGAGGGTGGGGTGGGGTGGGGTGGGAGGCGGGAGAGCAGCTGAGGGGGCAGGGGGCAGGCAGGGTGGTCTCTGGTGGGTGGGACAGGGAAGGGAGGTGGGGGGCCATCGGGGAGGGGCGGTACGGGTGACTCCCAGATCCAGGACAGGTGGGGGGTCGCACGTGGGCAGCCCAGCACGGGTCCGAGTGGAGGTTCAGGCCGGGGCCGGCAGGCCCTGACCCACTTCATCTGCACCGGGGCCAGGGCCTGGGGACGCCAAAGCCACCCCCCAGGGCAGGGCCTGGCGGCCTGGGCGTAGAGCCCAGCGGGTCTCAGGTCCTTCGGGAGGGACCCCAGGACTGGGTGTGTGGCCGTGGGATGGCACCGTCTCCCTGAGCCCGTCAGGGTCACCTGGGGGTAGGTGTTCCGGGGGCCGGGGGGCCGGGCAGCGGCCTGGCTGTGGGGAGGAGGCAGGCTGAGTGACTTGGACACCAGGAAGTAGGACCCCCAGCCTCAGCCCAGCGGCTGTCTCCCTCCGGCCCTAGACCACCTTCATGGGCATCTTCGTGCTGACTGTCCCCCCTCGCTCTGCCCTGGGACCCCCACTTAGGCTGCCCCAGCCCCCTCAGTGCCCCTCCCCCATGACAAGGTGACCAGACGTCCCGCTTTGGGCGGGACAGTCCCGATTTTTAACAATTTGTCCCGCATCCCGCGGCGTTTTAAAAAAGTCCCAATTTTTGGAAAGAATGCACGACAAGCTAGGGAACGGCGGGAGATAGACCCAATTTTTCATCAAGGACCCCCTCCCCCCCGGTCCATGGTGTCCCGCTTCACCCATGTTAACATCTGGTCACCTTACCATGAGTCAGTCTGAGCGGTCCCTCCCATGTGCCAAGCAGGTGCCACCTCAGAAGCCTTCCCCCGGGAGCAGCCAAGGCCTGGCTCCTCTTCCTCCCTCCTCCCCTCCCTGCTCCACCCAGGCCCCCACTCTGCTGCCCCCCAGGCCCCACCCCCACGTGACCCCTCGTACCTGGAGGCTACCTCTGCACTGAGCAGAGACCCCAGCCTCCGTTTTCTTATCTGTAGATGGGAGCGTGTTCCCAGCTGGGGGAGTTCCACCCCCTGGCCCATAATGGGGGCCGAGGGGTGTGCTCAGGGGTGCAGATCAGGCAGGAGGGGGGCCTCAGACGGGCCTCACTGGGCCAGGCCAGAGGTGGGGGTGCAGGCAGGGCCCGGGGGCTGGTGCAGGGATGCGGGTCCTGGG